>JAUUDY010115154.1:0-14005 GCA_032361765.1 Panulirus inflatus
TCTACCACCCACACGTCATGTAAGCTGTCTTTAAAATTCCTTTCAGCACAGAGAACTCGTGTATGTCAGTGTTGCTTAGTGATCTGGTACCGTCTACTTCCTTTGGTGGAGATGATGCCCAAAGGAAGTTTTGTGCAAAGAAAAGTGTCAGTAAAATAGATGCTTGAAGAAAAATTTTTTTCCCTGTAATTATGAAGAAAATATTGATGCTCCCAAGCCTTGCACATCATGTGGTCATACTGGCCACCCCTTCATCCATTACCATCATCCACCACCAGCTGAGCAAGCTAAATATAGCAGACCTTCGATGCCTTCCCAGTTCTTGTGGTATTTGCAAGTGATGTGGATAGTTCATCACATCAAGCTTTGAAAGCAGGGACTGGGACTCTGAACCTCAGGGTGAGGATGTAGGAAAAGATAGAGTTGAGTGTGGAGACAGAGGAGGGAGGTGAAGTCACAACTACCTCACAGCACCCATAGGATGCCATTCTGGGAAAGGTTTCCAGCCAGATATGATTTTGACTGACCTCTGTGAAATTGATAGCAGAAATTGATTACTCTGAGGTCTTCTCTGATCTGAATGCAATATCAGTTATAAAAGATTGGAGGACTGCAAATACACAGGCACACACCCTGGTTACCACTACATCAATGGACTGTCACACGTATAGAGGAACTACATGTGTTTTCCAGTCTGCTGTTGTTGCCACATATCAAGAAATTGGTGATCCATGATTTGTGAAAGAATGATAGTCTAATTAGTACACCAATCTTAAGTAAGTTTATGGCTAGAGTCATATTTCTCCTGTTACTGGAATTCATACACTCTGCTGGTAATCATCCAGCTGAAAACAATTGTTTATAGTAAATGAGAAATTTTACAGTTCTAACAGACATATACAATAAACAGTTTTACATAATCTGTAGAGTGAATTTTGACAAGTCCTTAGTATTGTTCAAAGGCCGATCTGTCTTCACATGATACCTACTGTCTAAACACCACAGATTCAGAATAAAACTTCTTGTGTCACATGATTGTAATATTGGTATAGTGCTGGGTATGATTGTCTGTAGTGCCAGTGACAAAGACTTTCCCAAGAATGACCCTCTGAGAATTTCTGATGCTGCCTGCAATAAAGAAACTAATGAGCAAGTATATGGTGAAGGGCAATGTCCTATACACTGAAAATTGGTATACAAGTACAGCGGTGTACAGATTCATGCCAAACAGATCACTGAAATGTGGGACTGCAAGAAAATATGCTGGAGTTTCTGAATGTGGAGATTGCAAACTAATGACATCAGGCAAATCTTGGTATTCAATTGGCATGGTGTAATGATGCTAAGCATGTTCACAAAGGTAAAATGAGAGACAGTGGTGAGGATGATGATAGAACAAAAGAAGCAGTCATGAAGCCAAATGCAGTCTTAGACTTGATATACACTTGCATCTTATCAACGAGCAATATGCAAATTGGTGCAGTGGATTTTGTTAGGAAAACTATGAAATGGTACCACAAACCTGCATATGATTGAAATGACCCTCAACACATACAAGGTATAATTAGTTAGGAATGAAAGCAAAAGAATGAAACTAAGAGAGGTTGGTTATAATATAGTGTTTCAGATCCTTGAAAAGTATGGTACACTGATTCCTCAGACCAAGTACATCATAGGCACAGCCCTGACACACTCTCAGGTACAGACTTCATCCCTTGACACATGTAAAAACAGGTAAGAAACAGTTTGAACACCATATTTGTAAAGAAATTACCAAATGTAACTAAACAAGGAAAATGGTCAACCAGAATTGTGTTTGAGTGACTGTTTCAGGGTTTACCATTCTTAGAATAGATACTGAAAAGTAATAGACTGTGAAAACTATGTAAATATTAGAAAAAAGTTAGTGTAAGTAGATTCCTCCTCTTGTTTGTAATTTTTATATGTAAATTTGAAGACAAAATGAAATGAGGTAGCCTGTGAAAAGATGTTTTGATTAGTGAATCAGTTGTGAAATACACAGTGCAAACAATAAAAACATGATACTGTTAGTGAATACTCCACTCACTCCTCGCTCCATCTTCGTCTGTCCTCCCTTGCTATGGGTGGCTCTATCATCCTTCCTCCCCGACTGTGAAGCAAGATGATTGAATGGATGCCCCTCAGACATTCACTTCAAGACAACCACAAACAAACAAGGTAGGTAAAAGTTTTCATAGTTCAGTATGCAAATATTAAGTTTTGTAAAAATTTCCGTTTTAGATTTTTCATTTGCACATATTGGGGGCAAGTTTCCCTGAATACATGGTTTACAGATGAAGGATCCACAAAATATTCTTTTATGTATTCACCTACTACCATAAGAAGTGAGTGAATATATGTTTTATCTGTTATTTGTAATTTTGCCTGCTTGTTAGTCCACACTGTTGTCTCTGCATCATCAGCTGACCTATGCTATAGTAGCCATTCTATTTATATACGCGCCATTTCATTAACATATACTGAAATATGTATTACCAACCCTTCTGGTAAACCTCGTATCTAATTTCTAACATCTTTCCATTGAGGATTCTATAAAGCTCTGAAAACTTTCTGTCTAGCATTTGTATACATTACCATTCAGTTTGTGTTTGCATTCTTCTGAAACAATTTTCTGCTGTATGTGACTTTTTGTTGACTCTGCTGATTATCCCAATTTATAGTTCTCTTTAGCATTGTAAATATACACCTCTGCTTTCAGTGCTTGTCATATCCTTTCCCATATTTCTATGAGTATGTATATTAACCTGTATCAGACATATTTCATAGCTTTGTTTAGTTGATGTCTAATAATTTTTGAGATGTGAAACCAACCAAAAATGACCATTGGTTGCCATGCATCAACAGCAGCCATACTCACCATTGCCACTATGTACTCACATGCAGTGTTGAGTCACCACAGTTTAGTGACATCAGCTTTTTCTTTCTCGATACTGTAACTTGATACAGCATCTTACTTTTAGAAATGCCTATGTATTCCATCTTCAACAGATGACTAGAACCAGTTTTTGCTGTAATATATTCAAGCAGCCAGTAGTGTAGGCTAACCCCATACATGCCGTTGTTAATGGACTTAATCACCCATCTCTGTGGCACATTGATAGTTTTTGTTTTCTGTTACAGCCTGCAGGTCAGTGGTGCTGGTGATGGTGCTGTTATTGTAACGTGTACTGATTTTTTTATCGTGAATATGGAGTAGGATCAATAATTGGGCATTCTTTCTCTGAACTGGTTTCTTTGCTATAATTACGGCCTTTAAACTTAAACAACACTCTGTGACATATAGTGTACTTGTAAGTGGTTATCCTTCCTTATTACTCACACTAAACTCCCCTTAGCATGATTGTGATAAACTTTTGTTTGAAGCATGACATATATATAACCTAATTGCCCATGATGGACTTATAAGAGTCTAATTTTCCTGGATTACTTCACATACTGGGATCAAAATGCATGGTAAGACTGATGAATTAGCAAAAACTTGTTCCTCGAAGGATGAGGTTGATTATAACTTGAGTCTAATTGCCTGAAAAATTCTGTACAATTTTTTATAGACTAAGGACTAACCGAGATGGAGAGCAGCCTATCCTACACCATCTTGATATCATGCAAGCAGAACAGAGGCACATTGATGTTGTTGTTGGCTGATTCAGGCTTGGCTCTAGATACCCAAGGGAGTTTGCCCCTCATGCTGATACTGAACAGACAAGATGTAAATTACACCAGCAGAATTACTCTCATACCCTGCAACACTGTGTACTTGACTGTCGTAAAGTCAATTATTTCAGAGATTATTCCTCGTAAACACGAGTTATGTGTAAGACAATGAATTATCTCAGATACTTGAGAAGTGTCCTAAGTTTGATTATTGTGAACAATTGTGCAATTCAGTCATTGAGACCCGGCACTCTTTCTCGTTTGCGCAGCTGCCACAGAGTAGGCAAGAGTGCACAAGACACTAGTCTATCTCTCAGCTTAAGTCAAAACTGAAACAAGAGATCATACAGTCTAGACTGTCATTCATCGACCTGCTCCATACTCTTGCCACTCTTACTTAACTGAGACGCGACAACTCCGCTGACCCAATGATCTCGGTGACGTCACCGTCCGGAAGTGCTGGGTCACAGGTCACTATCAGCTGTGGGTACCAACTGGTCGCTTACGTCGCTCCTAACAGTAACTTTTATATGACAGAAATGGACGATACAGTGTGTTTATGATGATAAGATAAATGGATTGTGGAGAGGAAGGTGTAGTATAGAAGTGGATGATAGTTATATAGTGGAGGGATGTATGATGAAGTAGGTTTTACTGAGGCGTGAGGAGGGCTTGCTGGAGACGGGGTTTTGCCGCCTTATTTATATACCTCACTAGCAGTGTGATGGTGTTGCTTGCTGGTTTAAGATGGATGGTTGCAGCTTCTGAGGCTTCGTGGGAACCATACTGTCCACGTCTTGGGGAAGTCTGTACTATAGTTTGTTTCTGTTGTCTTCTAAATCAGCCACACTACTTCACTTAATCATTACCAGTTGGTGTTCTCTAAGTTTATTATTGTTGTTTGTTAGGTGTATCCAACACTGAGGGAAGTTTTCAGTTGTGTTGAGACGTAGAGCCATATTCTTACCTTCAGGAACTATGACTTAGGAGCGATGCCTGTGCGTAGTGGGGAATGGGTGAGTGTGGAAGGGGTCATAACTAACGCTGATTTAATCTTAACATTTGTATGTGTCTAAGTTTAACCTTTGTTGTTTTCACGTCATGTGTCATTATGGCAGGACTTCTTATACGAAATCTTCTCTTGTTACTCAGGTGCAGGCCAGGACTCCGCACGCGCTCCCTCCTAGAGGCTGCGTTACTACCAACAACAGTGAAATGATGGACTCCTTTGCAGTGAGAACCTTGTGACGAGAATGCATACCAAGTGACATAGCCCCACCACGTCATGTAGGCGGAGTCCGGTAACACCAAGCCTAACCTATACCACGTTGAGTGTTTCCCTCGTGGGACAGGTGGCACAATATGCTCAGGCAGCTGCAGGGTGCCAGACCTGCTATACCTCTCTACTGATCAGTCACGTGACGTCACGTATGACTTAGTATGATCTTCCAGCACGTAACCCCTCCCTCCCTCCCTCCCTCCTTCTCCCTCTCCCTCTGAATCCATTAA
This sequence comes from Panulirus inflatus, assembly GCA_032361765.1. NCBI lineage: Eukaryota > Metazoa > Arthropoda > Malacostraca > Decapoda > Palinuridae > Panulirus > Panulirus inflatus. Next base: position 5,206 of record JAUUDY010115154.1, read on the forward strand.
TCATAAAACTTTAAACTGATACTTAGTGGAGTAAGGTCGGAGGTGGCTCTGAGGTCTTGACGGGAGGTCAAACTATGACGTATGGCTGACTGGTGCTGGGGAGGAGTTATGGGGTCATAAATAACACAATAAATACACCACACTGACATAAAGACAACGAGAAAACTATGATAACTTTCTGGCTGGTCACCAGATCAGAAATATGGAGCTCGTAAAATGTTCCTGATGGCGACTGAGATCTTGCCATCGTGTCAACCTAACTTATGGAGGAAGTTGTTGTGCCACAGGCCAGCCGACGGTGCGTGCGTGCGTGCGTGCATGTGACCCGGGTCACAGTCTGGTCAACTTGGGTCATGATCATACCCGCCCCTTGATCTGGCTGCAGGGCACACCATGACTTACCACAGTCTATACCTCACAGAATTGCTTTCTGATGTATGAACATCTTCCACGACAGGCTGCTGTGTCGTCAGCCCACACCACAGGCTGCTGTGTCGTCAGCCCACACCACAGGCTGCTGTGTCGTCTGCCCACACCACAGGCTGCTGTGTCGTGAGAACACAGCACAGTCGAGGCCCGGGAGATGGGAGGGAAGTTCACGACTCGCCCCGTCTCCCCACCAGCCAGCTAACAACGGCACGTATTACACTCTCAACGTAATCATCAGGAACAAGTAGTGTACGTTGTATCAGGAACAAGTAGTGTACGTTGTATCAGGAACAAGTAGTGTACGTTGTTGCAAAAACAAGTACATGTTGCATGAGTGAGCCGTTCTGTGTCGGGTGATAAGGACAAATATCTTATGTTCAGTCATCCCGCCTGAAGTTTCCACACAATTGACTATATTAAGAACGTGATACTTTCCAGCCTTCGTTACCTACTGTTCACGCTAGTACACTACCGATTACACTAGCACACTGCCGACTACACTAGCACACTGCCGATGACCTAGTATACCTCCGGTCACTCTAGTATACTGCCGATTACGCTAGTATACTTCCGGTCACGCTAGTATACTGCCGATTACGCTAGTATACTGTTGGTTACGCTAGTATACTGTTGGTTACGCTAAAGTGCCTGTAACAGCAGTAGTCTGGTAACAGCGGTAGGCGGGTAACAGCGGTGGGTGGGTAACAGCGGTGGGTGGGTAACAGCAGTGGGTGGACAACAACGGTGGGCGAGTAACAGCAGAGTGAATAATAGTGGTGGGCGGGTAACAGTGGTGGACGGGTATCAGCGCTATGCGGGTAACAGCGGTGGGCGGGTAACAGTGGTGGGCGGGTAACAACAGAGAATAACAGTGGTGGGCGGGTAACAGTGGTGGGTGGGTAACAGCGCCTAAGGGGGTAACAGCGGTGGGCGGGTAACGGTGGTGGGCGGGTAACAGTGGTGGGCGGGTATCTGGTGGGTGGGTTACAGTGGTGGGTGGGTAACAGTGGTGGGCGGATAACACCATTATGCGCGTAACAGTGGTGGGTGGGTAACTGGAGGGTGGGTAACAGTGGTGGGTGGGTAACAGTAGGGAGTAAGCCTTCTCTTGGTAAATTAAAATCTAGTCATCTGTATCATGTGGCAGCGTCTTGTACCCTGAGCGCTCACGTACTCTCCCTCACTCTCTCCCTTGCCCTCTCCTTCTCTCACCTTCATTTTCTTCTTTATTTCCGCTGTTTACATACATTTCTTATTTAAAGGTCGATTTAAGAATGAATTTGACTGACTGATGTGTGTGGAAGGCTCGTACGTCGTGCAGCAGTGTGCAGAATCAGTGTTGTGACGTGCAAGGTTCATCCCTGCCTAAGGTGGTATATTATTCTCCTGTTGTGTTATGAGCTAATTTGGAATGACAGTTGTTGTGTACTGACCTGCCACAACAAGTGAAGGACCACATGCAAGTTCACAGATGATGGAGTTTGAGCGGACTGCGAGAGGAAGGAATTATAACAAGTTCTGCAAGCTGGCAACTGTTTGGATCGCAAAAGTTCCCACGGCCCTGCTGCCAGGTGGGCGGGAAACACGTCGTACCGTGGCGAGTCTGAAACCTGAAACTTACAACAGGGTAAGAGTTTCTTGATCATATTGATATCAGCCATGATTCTCGTGTGGACGCTTCACCAGGAGTCTTGTGGGGCTATTATGTTCATGATTCTGGCTGGGAGCGTGGGTCATGTTGTTCGTGACGTAATGCCTGAGCAGTTACCTACCCTCCTGCCCAGCCACCATCCCAACCTTCCCCCAAAATCTTGTGTGGGACCAGGGTCATCCCGGCTCCCTCACTTCTGTGGGACCAGAGTCATCCCGGCTCCCTCACTACTGTGGGACCAGGGTCATCCCAGCTCCCTCACTTCTGTGTCGGACATAAGCGTCATGACCACGTAGATGGTCTTGGTAAACATGCCTGGTTGCTCCCAGGGCCCACATCAGACTCGGTCTAAGTAAAGGCATAGTACGCGCCGAACACACCACATTTTCCTGCGAGGAAGAAAACCTCTTGAGACGTGGTGAGAGACCAGGTAGCTGTAGCATTATATACTATGTTCACCTTAAGCGAAATAAACATGAGTATGGAAGGTACAGGACCTGTACTAGACGATATGTTACTGTATCTGCCAGAAGAAGCCTGGGGTACAACAGGTACATGTGGCAAGTCGCGAGAAACCATTTGGGCCGATAAGTCAAGGAACAATGAACAACACAGTGATGACACCTCATAAAAGCCCACAGGAGGAAGTGATAGATATTGAAACAATCGTCCACAGTCCAGGTCTTATCAGAAACCAGAAACTAGAATTCCAATAACGCAGAAAAGATAACACTATCGAACCAAGTGATTAGAAAAACGATGATGAGAATTTTCATCTTTGTAAACAGAAAACTATTAATGAAAGAATTTAACGTCAACATCAAATTGCATTCAAATGCTAAGAGAAGATAACATTTTGCAACACATGGATACAAGAGTTGACAGATACGCTTCATCAAAGTACAATTAAAAAGGTGAAAAATAAGGTCGTTAAACCCATGATTCAGTAAGTCACTTGCTACGGGGGAAAGTACCAGATGAATGGAAGTTTGCTTATTTAACACTCACTTTCAAAAAAGATGATAAATCGCAGCCCGGAATTATCGTTCAGTCAGCTACGCCTGTAGCTGGTAAACTTATAAGAACCATCATTCGGGTAAAACTGAATGTAAACCATTTAGATGAGCACCACTTATTACACGACTCTCGACATGATTTTCGACGAAATCGTTCATGTCTGCTTAATTCTTTGATGATATGATCAACATGTATAATGAAAGTAAACCAGTTGATGTAAGCTATCTAGATTTTCAAAAAGCATTCTATTGGGTTCCGCATCAAAGGTTACTAAACAAAGTTGAGTCGCAGGTTATAAATCGGTTTGTACGTCAGTGGTTAAGACATTGGTTGAATGCCCGTAAACAAAGACCTGTGACTAATGGTCAAGCCTCAGAGTGGTTGAACGCAACAAGTGGTGTACCACAAGGATCGATCTTGGGACCGTATGTTTTTCACATATTCATTAATAATAATAATGGTGGGCTTCACTGTGACAACTGGTCGTAAACTCGTGGGCAAACTTTCACCGTGAATTAGGCGAAATACTTTTTCGTCAACAAGATTGTTAACATATGGAATGATTTGCCAGACAGAGTGGTTGAAAGTAGTTTAAGAGATACATTTGAGAATAGACTTGATAAATATTTCGCTTCAAATCCACAACTGACATTTGCACCACCTTATTCACATGAACAATTTATAAAAAAATATCATCTTTTATATGTACGAATTTCTACCTATACTACACTGATCTATTATCTTCATATTTCTCCAAAAACAGCCTCAAAGTGACCCAGTGGTCTGTTGCAGTTTGAATTCATTTGTATTCCTTTGTATTAAGAAACAAAACTGAGTCCTGCTCTGTCGTCTGGTCGCCAACCAAACAAACGGAATTTCACGTCAGAGATACTTTAGAAGCACAACACAGGGAAGATGGAACACATGAACTAGCGTGAGAGGCTGATAGAACTCAAACTTTACAGTTTGAAATGACGAGAAAGATATATGATATTCACCCATGCCAACAAATGAGAGGATAAAGGACAATAACATGCACGTAAAAGTTTCTTAAGAAGGAAGAGAGTTGTTGAGTCCTTAAGAATACCATGAAATATAGGACAAAAATATCGAACAAAAATATACAAGATTCTAGCAAGATAGCCAGCAAGGTAAATCAAAATACCATCACGAGGAATATGACACATGCATGGAACAACTACATGAACATTTAAAAGAAAACTTGATGTATAGTTGATGTTCATCCCAGATGAACCCAGATTTGACAAGTATGTCGTGATTACGACTGTACAGAGACATAGTATCATTAACCACGCAAGAAATGCGGCGAGCGTGACGTTCTAGCTCAGCCTTATGACAATATCTGGTCCTCGGTATTCTCGAGGATGACAAGTGGTACTTTCTTCGTTATGGTCTACTGGATCTGAAGGTTGTCCTGGCTTGGGGTGTTTGGCCTGGGTTACGTTGGTCCTGGGTGTGGGGTGTCCTGGATGTAAGGTGCCCCAGTTATGAGGTGGCCTGGCCCTGTGGTGTCCTGGGTGTGGGTTGTCCTGGGTGTGAACATTCCCAGGCCAGGTATAATGGTGGGAACGGCCTGGTGGTGGGAGGGGACCGCTGGTGGGAGCCTTCCTCTACAGGAACTTCACTTCCTTCTTCTCAGTCTTCCCCCACCCCATCCCAACCCCATCCCTCCTCCTGAGTCTCCCCGACCCTTCCCCGACCCCTTCCCTCCAGGTCCCGTCCTGTTGGGCATACCATCTTGCCCGCAGGTGTGATTATATACTGGCTATACTCGGGTATATCACACAGGTGAGCAGCTTCTCATACCCCACGTCTGCTACAGAGCCGAGCGCACAACATAAGTCCCACGGACGAATCTGGCGGATGGTCAGCGCTACCCAGCTGACGCCCTCCTGTTGACACCAGACACGACCGAGTACTTACTTGTGAGTATCATCTTCTGACACCAGTAGACTGTAAGGAGACCGTGTGCAAACATTGGTCGCCAGGCATCTAACTGACAGAGAACCATAGGGCTCGCAGGACCAACCATTATTGTTTTGTAATTCGACAGATTATTTCTTTCACAAGTCCCAGAGGAAGTTAACACTGGTCGTCTGGTCTCCTGACTGACGATCCAGAGGAAGTTAACACTGGTCGTCTGGTCTCCTGACTGACGATCCAGAGGAAGTTAACACTGGTCGTCTCACTTCCTGACTATCGAACAGAGGAAGTCAGCACTGGTCGTCTGGCCTCCTGACTGATGACAGACTGAATAAGAGCTACTCGGTGCTGCTCTGCTGACACCTGGCTGACAGAAAACTTCACAGGGCCCTGGAATTGGTGGCCTGACACCTGTGACCTCACGAGGAACCACGCTCTGAGAAAAACTGGTGTGGCGTAAGGCCAGCCTGTACTTGTCTGGCCTGGGGTTATATCACATTGTGGTCTACCGTTCACAGACTCCGGTTCTTGTGTTCAGTTTGTCAACATAACAAGTGTGGGTCTGATGTGGTTGGCTGGTGTGCATCTCTCAAAAGCTTCCTGGCCAGCCCGGAGTTCACTGAAGTTGCCTGTCTGGCTGAGAGAGGATGATTTATGTGAGGTAACGCGTTCCGTAGTGTATGAGGTAATGCTGTGGTGAGGAAGGTTGTACCATATTAGGGGAACATGAGGGATGTTCAGGTCAGAAAGTCCATAAGAGAGGATGATAACAGTCAGATTCAAGTGACACATGATTTCCATTACACATCTTGTTTCCCCTCTCTCTCTCTCTCTCTCTCTCTCTCTCTCTCTCTGGTAAGAAGTATATGGTAGTTAACCACCGACCATGGATGTACATTACCATTACTACTCGAGGGGGTCAGCTTAGTGTTGTGCAGAGAGCCAGCACTTCAGTGCCCGTCAAATTTCACTCCTTTTAGTTAAAGAAATTTCATGAGTCATCTAAAAAACAAGTTATCTTTGAAAGCAGGAAGGACATAGAGGAACAAGCGCTTAGATCGGACTCCAGACGCATCGCTTGCGTCGCCTCACCTCTAGCTGCAGATGTTGCTCAAGATGGAGTTTAGGTAAACCTAGAGATCTAGCCTAGCATCATCTTCAGTGCCGCCCAGACCTCAGGGCCAACCAGCCAAGTGCTGACCAAACCTCAGGGCTTGCGACTGATCATACCTCCTGACCCTCAATCTTGTCTTCATCTGCGACAAAAATCACAGCTTAGTTTAGCTTTAACAATAGTCAACCATTTTAATAATAGTTAACCAGCAGGAGTCACAGGTCGGTGTCGGCCTCATCAAGGCCAGGGTCAAGACCCGGGGAAGCCCATCCACTGGAGTGGCTAATGTAAATAATGATTACATGTTTAGACAGAGAGCAGCCTCACCACCACACTCACATCCAGCAGGGTATGGGCACATGAGGGCCTCCCTGCTGGGTTGTAACACCGCTCGTGGTGAGACAATCTCCTCTTATCTAGCAAGAAGGCTGGAACTTTCTGAGTGTGTGTGTGTGTGTGTGTGTGTGTGTGTGTGTGTGTGTGTGTGTGTGTGTGTGTGTGTGTGTGTGATAGGTTTCATTCTTAGCTGGAGGTGGTGGCAAGTCTCCATTACAGATGATAAACACCCGACCGTGTGATCTATGTTACAAACGTAGAGAGGCTGAACCACAGGCCACAGACGGGGCAAGCCACAGATGGGGTGGACCACAGACGGGGAAAGCCACAGATGGGGTGGACCACAAACGGGGCAAGCCACAGATGGGGTGAACCACAGACGAGGCAAGCCACAGATGGGGTGAACCACAGACGAGGCAAGCCACAGATGGGGTGAAACACAGACGAGGCAAGCCACAGATGGGGTGAACCACAGACGAGGCAAGCCACAGATGGGCTGGACCACAGACGGGGCCAGCCACAGATGGGACGAGTCAGACAGTTCCCACCTGGTCTTCCCACAATTAACTTCTTCCCAGGAACTGGCCAAGATGTCCACGTTGCCAGGTGTTACCAGGACCTGATGTCCACGTTGCCAGGTGTTACCAGGACCTGATGTCCACGTTGCCAGGTGTTACCAGGATCTGATATCTATGTTGCCAGAAGCAGAATAATGCGATGCCTTCCAGCACGGGTGAAGGACAATCTTCAGCTTCTTGAACTTACCCTTAAACAATAAGCTTCCTTGCCCGAGCAGTGGGGTACACAGACCACCTTCCTGTACTGCTCCCACACTGTAGCATGATCTTCCTGTACTGCTCCCACACTGAAGCATGATCTTCCTGTACTGCAGTACTTCTGATCTTGTGCAAATGTCATCAAGCATAATGTTCTTATATACTGAGTATCAGTGTGTATTATGGACCAGAACACAGTGTAGTGTATAGTAGTTAACATTCATAGATATACAAAAGATCAGATGTACATTACATTTGGGACGCAGATACAGCATGTAACTGGCATTGGGCATGTTATTAAACAGTAACAGTAATATAAAGGTTACGATACACAATACATACAACGTGTTTACTGAATGTTCTTACACTGGGCATGCTTGCATCGGATGTCCATGTATGTAGCTTAGACAGTATTGGATATATCAGAAGTGATCAGTTAACACGCGCCTCTTCTATGCATATGTATCATATTTGTATGATTAATTCCTTCATTGAGCACTAATTGCCAATAAAGTATCTTTCTGTGGTAATTGGGAAAACGTAATGAACATATATCATTTCTTCCTTGAGCTAGTAGTGTGAGATGTATACATAGATTTAATGGTATATAACGTAACCCCCATCATCTATAAGGACAAACAATACAGATCCAGATTTATTTAGGTAAAGTTTCCAGCCTCCTTTAGTGCAGGAGGGAGTTGGGCGACTATGTGATTTTCCTGTTATCCTGGTGGGTAACATCTGAGTCCAGTACACGGTCGACCAGCCTGTGCTGCAGCAGCAGGACTGGATACGGTGTGTCGACCATCCTGTACTGCAGGAGGAAAATTGTGAGGCTAACTTCCTGTCATGGCGCCGGTAAAGAACGCTCTCCTGGGAACCTTCATGGGTAATGTACATTTCTCACACTTTCCCACACCACCATACGCTCCCACACGCTCCTCTCAAGCTCTCCCACACTGACATACTCTCCCACACTCGAATCTGAGGTCTTATCCTGTCCTAGAGTTCCTCCCTCCCTTGAAGGTCTAATGTATTACGGTTCCGCTCCCTCACTCACTCACTCACTCCAACTTTACTCTTTCATGATTATGATCTTAAATGGTAGTCCTGTGTGATCGTTGTTGGCCAGGATGACAGTTTTCAGAGATCTGATGTACCAAGGTTCCCAAGATACTGGCACAAGACCTGTTGGTGTTAGTTTCCCTCGTGGCAGTAGCTGGGATCAGCTAAGGTTGATCCAACTGCGGAACCTGAGTGAGTGATAACGGGTCGTTTCATGCAAGGAACTGGGGTCGTTAGTGACTTGTAGAAGGTTTTGTACAAGTTGGGGTCGGGAGTTGTTTATCTGAGACACTTGGCACTGCCTGATGACCTTCGATATTTTGAGTGATTGTGAGGATGACAACCTCACTTCTCATATTTAGTCTCAGCTTGATTTCGTACAACCTCATGAGAACAATAAAGTTACGGGTCACAGGTAGTGAAGGGAAGAGTCCAAGGTAGTTAGAGAATGGGTGAAAGGTAGTGGGG
>JAUUDY010115265.1:0-14005 GCA_032361765.1 Panulirus inflatus
AAAATTAAGATAAAGACACAAAGGCATATCATTGCTTCCAAATGTTCTTTCAGGAACCTACTGTAGTCTCATTTCTCACTGATTAACTTGCTACAGTTTATGAGGTGACTAAGCTATGAATAAGCCAAGAAACAAGCATCATGGAGCTAGGGAGAAGGCAAAATCTAGTGTCTTAGCTCCAGGCAACCTTGGAGCCGAGTAGTTCTTAGATCTATGGAAATTACTGTACTATGAATATCAGTATTGCCAAAGGGACCTAACAGCAGATCAACAGATATCACTTAGACTGTACTTGCCAAAAATTCTTCCTTAATTCCAATCTAAAAAGCGTACAATGTAGACTATGATAGTGATATGTAATTACATGAAAGTTGAAATGCAGGGGGTAGGATCTGGCTTAGCTGAGGTTACAGATGAGTTAATATGACTCATCTACATTGATGTGACTGATCTCTATAGAGAAACTTAGCTCAGGCAATGGGTTTAATGAAGGTGTTGGAGATGCTGTGCCTGAGTGTGTATAATGCTTTGATGCCTTCTTAAAGCAGCTGCTGCAGTGTCACATGTTCCATATAATCAGCTACACTAAACAATTCAAAAAAGAAGAAACAATCGCCTATGGCAATGTGCATCTTAGGCAGTGGCCCGACAGTAAAGCAGTCAATTCTGCAAACATGAGGACCATTTCACTAGGAATAGATACCGATAAAAGTGCCAGATCATGGGAGTTGCTAAAGTTAGAAGTGATGGACTGGAGATGTCAGTGTAGTGTGAGGTACAGTAGTGGCTGATTCAGATGGTGGTTCTCAAAGGTTACCATGGAAAGATTTGGCAAATGAGGCAACTGCTTTTTCTACTGAGAATTATTCCTTTTTCTTATACTATATAAACTACTGCTTGCAGGGTCCAATAACCCAGCATGGTTAAGCCCTGTGCACCTGTCATATTTGATATCTCCCCAGCAGATGTATCCTGTATAAAATAAACTTGCACTTTTTTCAAATTAACTAAGATGACAATGTTTTTGCTGGCACTCTATGCTCGTACTCTTAACACTTATCTAATCCCAAGACCAAAAAAAAAGACTGCTGGGTATTACCTGTAAAACTAGTTATGTTACAAGTTGACAGTCATCATATAAAAATCCTTCATAAAGCTAACCACTAACTGCCTACAGAAATTCTAATTTTGAGAAAAGGAGAAAAATTGTGTTTTTAGAATGCTTGTACTCACAATTTAGACTTATCACCATGTGTAAAAGCAAAGCACTTCCTCTCCGTTGCCTTCCTGGCGAATTCAATTGTCTGTTTATCCTGGAAACAAAGATGTGGGAAAAGTCAGCTTCATCTTATCTTAAAAGAAAAAACTTGGGGTAGGATATCTATACTGCACATTAATATTCATGATAACCAGCCCTTCACAAATATGTTTGTGGAAAGTCCTTTAAGGTTATGATGACACCTGAAGTTCCTGCAGAAGATGAATTATAGGCATCCTAGTGAGCTTTGCCAGGTATGGCTCTTTCATCTTAGAGCTGCTGTGATCATCAGTCAGAACTGCAGTTGTACATTTTTGACAGGATAAGACTATTACCAGCTGAATACTGGCTAGTTGCTACTGAACTACAACTTATGCAGAAGGCTGGTGGCTCAATCCTTTGTCTAAACACTATGAGCAGTGTTATCAGCTCAAGTCACGTAAACTCAACCTTTCCCCATCTCACTGGGTAAGCGAAACCTCTTCATGACCCATGTTGAAGGCCTAACACTTTAATCTATGAGGTGGTGAATGGATATGTTGCAGCAGTTTATGATACATATTAAGGATGTACACTAAAAAATGGTAAATGCTATGAATACAAACATAATATATGAATTAAATATCTCAAACACATAGACAATTTATCTTGAAACATAAGTGATTCAGTACAACTGGAAATAAAAATAACTTGCAAGAAAGCAAAAACTCAACAAAATAACAGATGAGTACCCTTGCCACAGATATTCTTTTATAGTTGGTTAAGTACTGATCACCACATTCAACAAAATTAGACTGAACACATAACACCCCACTGTCATACTTTTCACATCGTATAATTAAAAATCTTTAATACCACTACTATTGATCAATCAATATCTCTGATGCCCATTCCCTCTGGGATCTCCCACCAAGAAGGTGGCCACAGCAAGAGTTTCCACTTATTCTTGTCCTTACATGCTTCCCTTACATATACCATCCCACGCATCTTTATCCTATTTCTTTCTCTCCAGTGCTCTTCAACTCTATTTCCCCAGTGTCACAGGGGTCTCCCTCTCACACCAACCCCTTTAATCTTACCATCATACCCTCTCCTTGTAAACTCCCTGTCTTGCATTCTTTCCACATACCCAAGCCATCTCAAAGTATTAACCCAAACCACCTCAATGTATTAAGTTTCATCCACTCTACCACTCCACAATTCATTCCCTCTGCATTCCCTACCATATCAAATCGCTCATACCTCTTTTTAACTAATAATCGCAATTCTTAATTAAAGTTTCAAAGCATGTAATGTAAACATCTAAAACTTTCATCTGAATATCATAAAAATTTTGATACTGTAATCTGTTTCATCCCTACCATATCAAGGATGTTGTTTGTATAGTTTCTGTATGAGGCCATTTACTTTGTGTTTTAAAGTAACTAACTCATTTTAAACATATGCAAGTAAAGCATTCAGCATGGCCTTGACCAGAAAGCCATGGCTCAAACCCTTATAACATATACAATCCAGTACATAAACATTAATGAAAGAAAAAATGTCTGAGATCAATATGATTAGTCATGTCAAAAACTTGTTTCACATCCAAGAGATGGCAAAGAGTTGAAGTAATAATAAAAGAATGATAACCTCAAGGTAATTTCAAGGGAATAAGATTAAATAATGTTGTTCTGACAACTGACCTTGGACCAGGCATAGTGCATAGTTGGTCTTCTCATAATGTCCAATGCACCAAGTGCCCAAATAATCATGGCCTCTCCTGTGTCTGGATATGGGGTATCTCCCGGGTCCGCTGGCAAGAGAAGGAACTTCGATGAAACACACAGAAGCTTTACTTGTGAGACTTAATCTAATCCTTCCATAAAGACTAAATGTATACATGCTATGGCTGATCTACCATATCTAAGAGTAGATCACGAACATTACTATAGCACCACTAAAACCCCTTAACCCCCTCATAATCATGCATATCACTAAATTTCAACATATGCCATATATAGAGTCCAGAAAAAACCTTGTCCACCTTCACATATGTTTCCAAAGGTGATGTCATTTTTCCTTTGGCCTTGATTACCATCCACAGACCCCTGTGCAAGGAATTGGCAAGGTTCCTGAAGTATTCTAAGCCCATGTTTTTAGTTCCTAAAGTATTCTAAACCCATATTTTTGGTTCCTGAAGTATTCTGCACCCATGTTTGGGTCCATTGGGTCTTGATCTCTTGAATGAGGGAAGTTACTGATGAAGTGTTGCAGGAATCAGCTGCCTGATCTTGCATTCTGAGCGACCAGTGCGAATAGAAATCTCATATTTTCCCAATTTTTTCCTGCTTCCAAGCAAACATTCAAGCTTTCTCCTCCTTAAAAAGGTAAAAGCCAATCATCTTGAAGCATGGGTAGAAGAAATACAGTGTCCAGAAGTGGCAGCCATGAAGAATAAAGAAAAAACTTCCTTCCTTCAAGATAGCCTGTGGCACACAGAGGGGATTTGCCAGTGCTCATACTGAGAGAAACACTACTTTCAGCGACCACATGAATGATATGTTCACTCTGAGAGCATTCGAACACCGTTACTTTACTTTTTCAGACAGCTGGATGCCTTCTCTTTATAAATTTAATTTGTTTCACAACATTCTTAACTATCTTTATTTCTTACTCTCTGATTTCCTATTCTTCACAAAATAATTCTGCTTTTACAACTAAAACCAGAATAACAGAGTAATGCAGAAATAACAACAGTTCCACAATAAGGTAGCCCATCATGGAAAAGATTACACTATGGATAATGTAGCACACAAAAATCTGCAAAAGAATCAGTGGAGAGCAGAGATAACATACGTGTAGTAAGACGGCGCCTGAAGGTGAAGATATTGATGCCATTTTCTCTCTTGCTGCTATAAGCCTGGTAATCTTGGGTCCCACCAACTTTGTCATCCTGGCAAACACCCTTATGTTGATCTAATAAAACTGTACACTGAAAATAAAGGGACACTTAATAAATACACTTCAATTGCACATTCAAGAATCTCATGCTTGATCCTGTTAAACTTTGAATTAAGAAAAACAAAATACAGATTTAAACAGCCCTACAAATTCCAAGACTGTCAACACACTTAGATATTCTGGATGTAAAATTTGTTGTTATCACAACTACACAACATAGGGAAAACTAAGTTACTGGACCAAGTTCTGACATGAGGCAAATCAGCTAACAGGAACAGATGGATACTTTATATAATGTATGTATATATTTCTTTCCATACATGTTCACCATTTCCTGCATCAATACTGGTAACGACAGGAACAGACAAAGAAATGGCCTCATTCTCTCATATTTGCAATTTAGCTGTCATGCAAAATGCACTGAAACCAGAGCTCAGACCTATCCATAGTTTCCACCTACTGCTTCATATACCTGGTTCTGCCCAATGAAAGTATAACTGCCTGTATACCACATTGCTCCAATTGATTCTTCCTTGCATGCCTCACAACCGCCTGCATCTTCAGGGCCTGAACCTTCAAAGCCTCTTTCATTCTATCCTTCCACCCTACTCTTTTTCTTTGCTGTGTCTACTTCTGGCTTATATACCCAAACCATTTCAGTACACCCTCTTCAGTTCTCTCACACAAACTCATCTTACTACTACGCCTCACTCTTAATCTATCATTTCCAAAAACCATATAATGTCCTTAAACATTTCATTTCCAGCACATTCACTCTCTTATTTAAGTTTTCACCTTAGGTCCACACCTCCCATCCATACAGCTCACATGGGACTACTATACCATCAAACATATGCCATTTTCTGGATCACAAGACAACCTTACCTTCTTATTCCAAGAGTTCCCTCTGTCTTCTATAATGCTCCTACAGGGCCCAGGAAGTTGGCTACATTTACCAGGCAGGACCATATGCCATAAAGTTCATGATCTTATGTCAGAAAGTTGAGTGATGTGTTTGTTTTTATGTGGGGAAGGCAACTGAACATTAAGTGTTCAGTGGTAGTTGTAGCATGGGCATGTGAGGTCTTGTATTATACTGAAACGATGTTTGTAACACTGGAGAGATGGGTGGTGTCCAGAGTGCTGATGGGAAAGGGTAACTCAGCTATCGCTAAGGAGAGTAGTTTCTAATAGGTGTTGTGTCTGGTAATGTGGTGTTTAAAGACTGAATTAGGACAATTATTTACTGCTTAACAGATCATTTGGGCGTATATATGTCTTTAAATTTTGGCATTTGCTGGAGGAAGATGGGTCCGTAAACATAGGTTCCTCAAGTGAGAGTCAGTCATTTATCATTTCTACTTGGCAGTTGGTGACTGGTTATGAAGTGGTTGGATGAAAAGGGTCCGGTGTTGTTGCAAAGAACTGAGTGTCAAGCAAGTTGAGGTGGGATAAAATGAGGAGAATCTTTGTTTTGTTGTAAAAGCGTTGGATCCTTATGGCTACTAATGAGCATGCAGTTGTTCTGAGTGCTCTGTTTGTGTCATTTGCAGCTCTGTTTTATCTGTTTTGGACAGGTGGATAATCAGGCAGACGAAGCATATCTTATGGTGAAGCAGATGAATAGCCTGTACACAATACTAAGGGATTTTTTTTTGTCCAGAACTGGTACCAGCAAGTGTTCTTAGGGTAATTAGTTTATTTGGGCAGACGTTTGCAAGCAGAACTTCTTTGTATTCTTTAGAGCTCTGGTTAAGTTTAACAAGAATTAACATTTTCTGATACTGATCCATTTCATTTTAACCAATGTTGATGAAACTCATTCAGTAACTGCAACATCCTCTGACTGATCTTCATGAGACTTGAAATTAAGATATATATGGTGCACATGGAAAGGGACCTACTGCATTTACTTATGAATGTTAGCTTTTATAGTTTTCTTTGCATTATATTTATTCTTTCACTTTAACAATATCCTTTTAGTAATCTTATTGCACCCTGCATGGGTGGACATTTCATCTTTCCTTCTATCACAGTCTATACATTCCAAAACTTACTGGCATGTAGGAAGACATGTTGTAGTCAATGAGATTCCCAAGGTAGCCATCCATGTAAGTCACCACCACATCTCCGCCAATCATCTCAGGTTCGTTTGGTGATCCACTCATTCCAAAGGCTATATAATCATCCTCACCTGTTAAACATGTCAAACCGTTAAACTTTTCATTCATGGCAATATGGCAAGGGTATACTTGGCAGTCAATTCCTGATATACATTCCTTTATCTTCCACAATACCATACCAAAGTCATATGACATGGATTAAATAATTTTGATGCTACTTACCAACTTGAGCAGCTAACTCCATTGTAATTTGGTCACCAAATACTTCCCACGATAGCTGAAAATCTTTGTGCAGCTGCTCACAATTAGGCATGCTATTCTCATGAGGCTGGAAATGATAAAATATTCTCATTAGAAATTTAGCATGTTAACACTAAGCACCATCATTTTATGATAGATTCAATCCAACAGCTTGGTTGGATTAATACTGTTCAGTCTGCAATAAGTGCAAAAAGTCATCATTGTCATGACACAAACCTTTTCCAATTCTCAGGTTACACACACAACCATGGAAGTGGGGTCCTGTGACTTCCTATACCGTACAACTACATTAAGAAAAGAAAAAAGAAAAAAGAAATGTGCTCAAAGGATACTAGCTTTTAGTAACATAAATTTCTAAATAATACAAAGATTGCTAACAACAACCCTATTATCACTGTAATAATCTAGGTATCTACATCTCTGATGTCCATTTTCTCCATAAACTCCCATTTACAATTATCATTGTCCATACATACTTCCTTATAGACTATTAAGTATACCAGGAAAAGTGTATGCAAGAATGTTAACTAATAAAGTGATGGAAGTGACAATGGAAAATAAGTGAAGAACAAGGGGGTTTTAGGAATGGATGGGGTGATAAGACAGATGAAAGCAAAGCAAGGGAAAAGGGGTGCAGAGATGGAGTGTGCCAGTGAGATAGGGTGGCTACAGGCATGCCTGTTTGTGGATGATACTGTGTTGTTTGCTGAGAGTGAAGAGGAATTGCAGAAGATTGTAAGAGTATTTTATGATGTGTGTAAGCATAGGCGACTGAAGGTGACTGAAGGAAAGCGAAAGTAAAAGGTGTAAGCATAGGTAATTGAAGGTAAATGCAAGTAAAGTAAAGGTGTTCGAATGGAAACAGGGTGAAAGTATAGATTTTATAAAACCATATAGAGTGAAAGAAAGTGTACTAAATTGAGCCTTGGATATGGGGGAGAAAGACTGGAAAAAGTAAGAAAATCTAAGTATCTAGGAGCTGTCTTGGGTAAGCTTTGTGATACAGGAGAGATAAAAGAGCAATACAGGGTACAAGATTCATTGGATCCCTTAATAGAATAATGAAAGGGAGAGCTGTGGAAGTGAAGAGAGGGTTAAGGGACAGCATTTTCCTCCCAAACCTGACATTGAAGCCAAAACATGAACATGGAGTGAGTCACAGAAGTCAAGAGTCCAGAGTGTGGAAATGAGCTATTTGAGAGGATCATGTAGTATGACCATATGGAATAAAGAAAGAAATGAAGGGGTTAAGAGAGATATGGTATGGCTGAGAAAGTAAAGGGAATGAATTGTAGAGTGGAGGAGTGGGTGAAACGTAATACTCTGAGTTGGTTTGGGGCATGAAGAAAGAATGCAAGATTGGGAGTTTACAAGGAAAGTGTATGACTACAATTAAAGGGGTTGGTGTGAGAGGAGGACTACCTATGACATGGGATAATGGGGTGGAGGAATACTGGAGGGAGAGAACTGGTGGAAGAATGCATGGAATGGTGTATGTGAGGAAGGCATCTACGTACAGGGATACGCGAAGACTCTTGCCATGGCCATGGGCATCGGAGATAAGATAGATAACACACACCTTCCTTGTAAACTCTTCATCTTGCATTCTTTCCACATGCCAAAACCACCTCAAAGTATTACATTTCACCCACTCTAACATTCCACAATTCATTCCCTTTGCATTTCCTGCCATACTAAATCTCTCATAAACCCCCTCATTACTTTCTTCACTCCATCTAATCATACCAAATGCTCCTCTCAAATATCTCATTTCCACAGCCTGGATTCTTGTCCTCTGTGACTTATTCCAGGTCCATGTTTCAGCTGCATAGTCATGGTTGGGAGAACTATGCAGTCCCTTAACACTTTCTACACCTTCATTATTCTATCAAGGGACCCAACAACTATTCTATCTTCTACTTCTCTCTCCCTAATCTCTTCTTCCACATCACCAAACTTACCCAGGATAGCTCCCAAATACTTAAATTTTGTCACCTATTCCAGTCTTTACACTCCCATACCTTTAACTTTTTGGTACACTTCTTTTTCTTACTCTATTGGGCTTCACAAAATCTATAATTTCATTCCATGTCCTTTCAAACAGCATTACTTTACTTTTACCAGCAGTTACATTTAATCACTTATGCTTATACACATTATAATACACATTTACAACCTTCTGTCATAAGTTATACTATCATCAAATGTACAAACAAATGACACATTTTACTGAGGTTCCTGCAGCTTCAAGGCTGCATTCCAAGTAAGGGCACAGAAATGATGAATTCCTTTTGAGTGAGATCTTCTATGAGACTACTCCTGTCCATCTACTAAAGACTTACTCTGACGACTTCCCACTCACGGTGTAGCCATTCAAAAGCAGAATACACTAACACCTATACATATGGTACATATTGATGTTATTGGACTCTGCCTGCTTGAGGTTACACCATGCATGAAAAGTCACCTTTGGCAAGGTTGCATCACTGGGAGTACATTCTCCTCAAAGTACTTCTCACTGCAAAGGAATCAACATTCCCCTGCAACTGAAAGTAGTGCAGCTATGGGCTGAAGGAACCTAGAGAAAGGTCCTGGATAACACCAGGTGTCTTTCACAGAAAATGCTCATCTTTGCTTATAAAAACACTGACCTCTCCTTCCACACACTCCTTAGTGCTGCCATAATCTTTGCACCTTCCTCCACCCTTTCACGCACTTTAGTCCCTATGGTTCCGTCAAATGCCATGTCCACTTCCTGGTATCCAAGACACTGCATTTCTCCCAGGCCCTCCATTAAAACTTACACTCACACCATTATGTCTCACCCCCAACCTCTATACCTCATTACCTTACTTTTGTTTACATCCACTCTAAAATCAATTTTTTCACAAAGACTCAAAATCTCTAACACCAACCTCTAAAGCATCTCGAGCTCCTAAGATACTTAAAGCATTTCGCTTCCACTAGGTCTTCCCTGTTCCAAGCATTTCATTCCACAGCTAGTGCAAACTGAGAAAAGGAAATATTCACCAAATCCCTTATCTCTCTCACACTGCCGTCAACTGAATAAAAAATCTTGATACCTCTCAAAACTTGGCATGTCCTTCAAACAATACAAAGATAAAGCTTTAAACAAATTCCAATTTATATTCTTACAATGACTTCTATAAGTGATGGTGGGACATTAAGTTCTTCTGGGATGATGATAGATCCCAATGCCCTTTCTTTCTTGATATCATACAGAGAAAGCCAGTCAACTGTAAAGACTGACAGATCCCCTGGCAACTCTAACTGCACTGTCTTTTTTGTGTACTTTCCAAGTGGCGTCATGCTAGATGGAGAGGATAAGAAAAAAAGATATTAGTGTGATGATAAATTGTTACACTTCATTCCTGCAAACAAAGTAAATTAATTGTTAAAATCATTCAGCAATTATCCTGATGTAGGTTTTATAAGTTTTATCCCTTTCAAAAGTTACAAAGGCTTTATTATAAGTTATATCCCTTTCAAAAGTTACAAAGGCTTTATAAGTTATATCCCGTTCAAAGTTACAATGACTATCACTTGAAAGTGAATTTCAATTCAATGCAATGAGTGATGACCTATCTTAAATGGTATAAGGCAAATTATCACTATAAAAATATCTTACTAGCCAAGTTCATCAGGGATCTTCGTGCCCTTTATATGTGGCTGAGGTCCAACACCCACCCAAAAGTATACCTCATCTCCACTGCCATCATAAGACAAATCTGGAATAATTGTTGAATATCAGTGTACATATAAAACAGCTCATTAAAATTATCTTGGTTCTTAAAAATAAAAACAAATAAATTAACGTATAGCTGCAACTCAAATTCATATAATGACTAAATAAAAAGAGAGTATGCCATCCCATTACTCACTTTCTATAATGATGGTCTTTGAATCAACAATGATGACAGCATCTGATTTAACCTCGCCTGTTTTGGAGGACAGCTTATTCAGAATTATCTTCTGTGGGGGCTCGAAGCCTTCTGGTACATATATGTCACCAAAAGCTTCCTGAAAGGCAAAAATGTCTTGATATTTTCTAATGCTAATATAAACCCTAATTCTTCATCCTATGATCTACTTTCTTTTTTCTTTTTAAGTGGTGGTGCACTGTTTGCAAGCAGTCTAAGGCAGTAACTTTCAACCATTTCATTCTGACACAACCCATGCTTATTCTTCCAGCTCCCCGTGTACCCTAATTCAACACATTCCCAGTTACTTGTTAACAAACCAGTTTAATAAGAAGCAGGGAACTTTAAAATGTTTATGAGCTTACTGACATGTTACCCATCATATTGAGTATATCTATCTTTATCATTCATATGTTTTCCTTACAATTCAATGCAAATAATCAATCTTAAGAAAACCATTACAAATCAAACAGTTGCTGATATCTTTAATGCACTATCAAATACTGACTAGTGTTTCTTGTATGCTGGGAAAAAAAGCCCTGCTTCAGACAAAAGATAGGGCAATCCTTTTTCCCCATAGTAAGAGTCTAGATATTTGCACCTCAATAAAAAAAAATAATTCATTAACTGTGAACATTTACCCTATGGGCTAATGATAATCTACTGATGAACAGCATCAGTTATTTCCTAAACTGCCGTGCCTACTTTTATCTCTTTCATGTACCCTAGAGATGCATAAATGCCAGGTTAGAAACCATTACCTTGGGCACCACTGGTACTGAAAATAAAGACTGCCACATTGAGAAATACATATTATACACATAAAAAAAGCTGAAAGGGCAACTGTGAAACCACTGAAATATTGCCAAAATTTATCTGTAATCCAAATAATACTGCCATGTAGGGAAAGCGTGGAGTGCCTATTCCCATATTACTGATTAACTAGTTCAAATTTAAGGAATGAGTCCCTATTACACTCAAATTTATTCTTCTAAGTAACTTTCTTCTTTTGAAAATTCAGCTGCAATCTAAAGATGTACAAAACTGTAGGTTTTGATAGTTGAAAATTCTTTTCTCAGAGCATGAGAGACATTCCTTTGGATGTTAAGATGATAATCAGGGATATGACCTTCCAAACCTCAGCATTCCTGACCCTTTGCAAACAGGTAGAAAATGGAAGAGTACTAAGAAAAGAAACTACTAAAGTGAGAAGAAACACGAATTCAGAGGAAAGAAGTTTTGTACTACATATCTTCTGGATTTCTGAGAAACCTAGAACATTAGCCTAAATAAAACATGAAGTGGCAGAATGTGCATTTCTGGGCAACCAAAAGGTGTCTCAGAAAGCTGGTAAATGGCTAGATATTCTGGGTAGGCATATCAAGCACAGATATCATGTAATGGTAAATAGTTCTCTCATTCTGCTTGACCCCAAAATCATTTGATCGAATCCTGTAACAGCATGTAAGGGACATAATCAACAAGCCTTACCTTCCTTTATCACTAACTACAAAAAAAGAACAAATACTTACCAATCTGCTAAGGTCATAAATTGCCAACCATTTAATCTCTGTTATGGTTTTTTTGTCTGGGAGAGTGAGAGTGATGTCTTTGTTCAAGTAACGGTCCAGAATATTGGTCCTGGTGAGGAAGAAATGGGCAAGATAAGTCTGGGTACATATGACTGACAAGGACTGAAGTCAATTGTACAAGAGAGACTAAGTAGCAAATACCTAGGAAAATGCCTTGAGTACGAAAAATCAAATCAACATATGAGATTATACTATACAACATATTATTGTACTCTATCACTATTAAAACTAATCTTTTATCACTCCTCACATGGTACCTCATCACTGTTTCTACTCATATATAACAATTCACCTCACTCTCTACCACCATTACTAAGTATCCACAATGACTACTGGATTATACGATTTACAGTGCCATGCCTAACATGAATGTCAATAGTTAACAGTTCTATGTGATGTGAAAAGATAGAAAAATGAGATTTTAAAAAGCTCATGTACTTTCCGTCTAAGATTTCAAGAACTTCTTAATCTCTGAGGTGTGAATACTTGGTTTCCTCATAAACATCATAACCATGCTCTGATGTAGTTTACTTAACAATGCTCCACATTCAAAATCTAATTTTTGAATTTAAAGTTGATATCTTAATTCTAATCTTTGGATTTACTATGGACAACAATATCTCCTATAAATCTATCAATCTATCTACATCTCTGATGCCTGTTCCCTCCTGGAACTCCCTGAAGGGTGAGGCCACAGCAACTGAGTCTCCATGACTACTAAATGCCAGTGAAGCTTCTTATCCTTTAGTGCCCCAACCTTAACCAACCACTAGCAAAGGTTAACTCTAAGCACTGTTTGCAAAAGCTCCTACCAAATGTTCATACTGACTACTTTTACCTAATGCTCCTACCAACTACTGTTACCAAATGTTCCTGCCTAAATGCTCCTAATTACTAATTCCATCTACTGCTCCTACCATTCTGCCAAAAGGCCAGGCTAGCACTTGGTGCACACTGCAGGAAAATCTAGAGTTATGAGGAATGAGCTGTGCGAGTTGAAGTGTTGTCAAGTATTATGTATGACAAGGATAGATAGTATGTTTATGGACAGAATGCCACTAGTCCACATGTGGGTGAGGCAGAAAAAAGGTTAACTACTTGGGTCAGAGGTGTGCAATTTGACACAACCATCACTAACCATCCTAATACCCAAGCAGGTAGTACTGGTAATATACCTCCCTGGTCATTGGCTGCCTATCAAATACTACCAACCAGTCTCCAATAAATACAAAAGGATATTCAAAGTCAAGTCCTCTTAAAACAAAATTCACACAGTAATGTCTTTTTCCGAGGCAAACAACTGCCAATGGAGATACAATCATTAGGATAGGCCCACATTTGACTTATCTTCCTTTACAAGTTGATCACAAAAAAGAATTCAATTCTTTTAGGGAATACTTAACACTCTTCACACACAATCTGACATCTAAAATATCTAGTTATGGTGCTAAAACTATACAATGAAAATGAAAATTAAAATGCTTGTAACACTGGAATGCAAAGAGAATAGTATGAATAATCAGGGTACTATACTTCAAACTGCTTAACTAATTCAAATCTACTTTCCCCAATGGAATCTTATGAGATGTGACAGCAGTTCTTGCTCCATTTGCAACAAAATAAATAAAACTGAGGTTGATGTATCTAAGTATTCATACATAAAGTTGAATAAAACAATCAAATCCTTTCAAAAATGTTATAGCTTTATCAAAGAAAATCAAGTTACTGGGAGCAAAAACACCATACTTTATGACTGTTTTCAGTACATGAAACACCAAACTACAGCATGTAATGGGTCATGTTCCATTACCACAATATCTACAACAAACATCAGACAATGCACTAACCTGCCTAATTCATTTGGAACAATAAAACCTTGGGGTCCAG
>JAUUDY010115376.1:0-14002 GCA_032361765.1 Panulirus inflatus
GAGGGAGACTTACTCTCTTCACCCACCACCCCGCTCCTCCTCCTCCTCCTCCCTGCGGTTCGGGAGGTCCTCTGTGTGTGTGTGTGTGTGTGGGGGGGGGGGGGAGGAGCAGGAGAGCAGGGCGGTGTAATTGCATCGTCTTCACAGGGGTTTGTCAGGGAGTGGGTCATGCAGAGGTCCGTCCCGTCTCCTTCACTCTCAACAACGTAGGATCATAGGATTTCAAGGAAACCCTCAGTCCCTCTTCTTCTTCTTCGTCTTCTTCGTCTTCTTTTTTTTTTTTTTCAAGTGGAGGTGTTTATTTAATCAGGGCCGCCCCACTGGGGGTTATTTCGGTTATCTCGTGAGTGAGTCAGTGGTTCCTCGGTGGAGGTCTTCAAGGAGAGGGAGGGGGGGAGGCCCTGGTGGATTCCCAGTGGGACATGGGTTCGACAGGAGTGGTCATCTACCGTCCGCTCCTCCCTCGGCACAGATGCCACGGGTCCAGACGCAGAGGGACGAGACCTGGCCTCACCCCCGACCTAAATCAGGGACGACCCTGCTTGAAAACGACTCCTCCTTGACCCTTCCCCCCTCAGGAGTACGACCTTACGACCACTGTCTATGATAACCTGGTCTGACCTAACCCTTAAGGGTTAAGTCAAACGTCACACTATCATACCCAAGGGTCGCACCGTCGTTTTTATGGGTCGTACCGTCGTGGTGAGGAGGTCGAAGACAGAAATAAGCAATAAAAAACACCATCCGAATATTTGTACAAGTTGAAAAACAATGATTAAAGTTATATCGACATCGAGGAAAAGGATCCAAGGCTGAGAACCACGTTACTGGGACTACGACTCGAGGATGACTTGAAGTGCGAGGGAGGGAGGGAGGGGCTGGAGGTCTGCTGAGTCCGGGTGTGGCATGTGAACCTCCGGCAGATGGCTCCGGACAGGAGGGAAGCCGGTGTCGACACCGAAGTTAACAATGAAGCGGTAGTGATTGTTACGCGCATGAATGGAGGACGTATTACAAATGCGTGTTTACATAATTGTGTGTAAATAACACAGACATATGTACACACTTCCTCCTCCTCAACACAGACACCACAGCACTTGCATGTCTGTCATCTCTCCTCTGTCTCTCTCTCTCTCTCTCTCTCTCTCTCTCTCTCTCTCTCTCTCTCCACCTCCCATGTGTAAAACTTGTTCTTTTCTTCTACATACTACTTTATGTTTTTTAGGCATAATGTTTACACAATTTTGACTGTTTCAAAATATATTTTCTAATATTGATGTATTATTCTCAGCTTCACCACGCGTGACAAACTTTTCGAAAATGTGTAATAATTGAGATCAAAGAATTTTGACTTTGTGTATGGCTTATTAACGAATATTTCGTCATTCGCTCCATAAAATTTCACTGTCATAAAGGAAAGTTCTATAATGGTCGTGGACGCAGCTTCCCCCCACCCCACCCCGACGTTTCAGCAAAAACACACAAACGTATACACGTGTTCACACAACACACATATGCATACATATACACGATCATAAACTGACCTGGACATACAGACTCTTACAAAATACATATAATCATGACGCACAGACCATCAAACTTGAGATATGAAGCATTAACGAGCAAATGAGTGTCCTTAGCAGGCAGATTACCTTGTTATTAGTGTTGGAACATAACTAGCTATTATAACCGGGTAGCATAACGAGGCTGTCAGCCGTCAGCTTTGGCAGTTCCACCTGGCCCTCTCAACACCAAGCCTGAAGTGGTTTGCAATTCCTTCTCCTTGGCATCTGGTCATCCTCACAGATATTTTGTTTCTCATTGAACGTCTGTAGAGACTTTTTTTTCCTCTATGAACATTTTTTTCGTGAGAATGCTTCATCACCATCCGTATATTTCTGTTCTTCATGAAAATTTGTTATGGATATGACTTAAGCTTCACTGTTTTTGATCCTCTTTACTCCTCGTTTGTAATAGTAGTAATAGTAGTAGTAGTAGGTAGTAGTAGTAGTAGTAGTAGTAGGTAGTAGTAGTAGTAGTAGTAGTAGCCTAAGACATTTCAGCTGTTATCTTGTGTCAATCACTAAGATCCTTTCTTATCTTCCAATTCCTTGGCCAGTTAGTTTTCTCTCTCTCTCCCCTGATCCTCTTACTGTCCTCTCCTCATCATCTATCATTATCTCTTCTCCCTCCCTATACTGCTTGGATCCACCACCCTTACTCACGGAAGTGAGAATTTCCTCGTCTCCAAACTGATGCTATCATAACGAACGTCAATTGTCGTCCGGTCGACGTGTGGGCGTGTCAAGGTGAGTCATTAGCGCCAATTCCAGCGTTTATAGTTGGCAACACTGTTCGTCCACATCGGCTTCAACATGTTTACAAAATTTCACGGCTTCAGTCTGATGCATGTTGCTGCTTCCGGTGGAGTTGCGTCATGAAGCATGTATGATTCACCTTCACCATCATCACATGATTACTCTGGGTAGGTTACTGATGCAGGTGGAAATTCAGTTTTGCAAAGGACAATTCAGTACCTTTATGTACGAAAAAAATATACAAGTTTTATTTACATCTACTTGTCTCCATGGTGGAAGACGAGTATCCAGTCTACCAGTTGCGCACACTCATTTGCCGGTGGATTCAAAATCCTTTCAGCACGACGGTACCGCCCTCGAACACTTGGTTCGGCCCTTAAGCACAACGGTACGTCCCTTAGGTATGATAGCCCGGCCTTTGACCAGACCCTTAAGTGCTAATTAGATCAAAGACTCGGTCATTATACCCAAAGGTCGTGCCTTCCTGTTTAAAGGTCGAACCGTCGTCCTCAAGAGTCGTAAAAATGTGTTCAGATGGTTCATGAGTTTCTACCAAGGACCAAACACGGTTTGAGACAAGTTATTACACCATACACAACACGTGTAGAAAAACCTTATTAACTTGGGTATCTATGTGGTTAGGCCTACGGGAATTAAGGGGCTTATTTACCTTTGAACCGTCATACTGCGTTCCTTCTGGTATGTCTTGGTGTAGTTTTCTAATGCACAAGTAAATGACTCACTTAAAAAAATGTTTTGATTTAAATTAGACGACCATGGTCGGCATAGATCGCCCACAACAATCCCAAGATCTCACATGGACTGTTTTGGCCAGATCCAACATGGTCGTCAAATGGTTCCGTTTTCTTCATCCAGGTGGCGCCGTCAGCTGTGTGCCCATCGTTCAGTAGTTCATGTTGTTACCGAAGATGAACCTCACTTTACATGAACCTCACCTTACATACGCTCATTATTATTTTCATGATTTTCATGGTGCTGAATTGCGTCACCTGTGGTCAGTATCATTCTTTTTTGACTGATAATTTCGTTCAAATGAAGATATTCCCGAACAATTTACCCTTGTTTAGGTAATACTTTGCTCGTTTATCGAATTATTCATCATCAAGATGTAGGACGGTCTCAGTATACAGAGATACTGTCAAGAACTGATATTGTATGAGAAGTTTGCCCTACGGTCATACTCCACACTTAATGATACTAGAGAATAGATCTATATCTATTTTTTTTTCGATATTTACTAGTTGCATAAAGACTGCAAATGCCTCCTCGTAGGTTCGTCCTGATGGGAAAAGATGAAGAAAAGTAGAATATTTTTCGTGATGGATTTGCATCTTAAAGGTCGACAGAGAGAGCAGGTGTTAGGACGACTGGCGGAAGGTACTAGTCCGCCAGTGTGGCTGCAGGAGAGATGGAAGGATCGAAACGGCCGATCCCTGGAGGTGGCAAATGCTTACTCAGTATCTGCTGGACTTGATGATGGCTGGGTGTGGGACGCGGTGGCTTAGTGGATGCTCGGTGTTCCCCGCCAGAGGAGGAGGAGGAGGCTAGTGAACGACCAAGTCCGTTGACCCTGACCCAAAGTAACATTTGGCGAGAGAGAGAGAGAGAGAGAGAGAGAGAGAGAGAGAGAGAGAGAGAGAGAGAGGCATCAGGCGTTACCACATGAAAGTGTGGTGGTGATAAAAAAGAATGTGGAGGTCACATGTGTGGGACCCCAAGGTGTTGGATCAGGCAACATGTGTGTGCGTTTCGTTGATGCAGATGGCTTCCTCCTTACGAGCTCACACAGTGAGACTGTGAACGCTGACAACAGACAGAGGTTCAGAATGATTGTGTGAGAATGGAAGTTCAAGAGATTGGGGGCCTCTCGAGTGTGGAAGCCAGTCCCTGTAACCAAATAGGTCAAAATGGGAAATTACAATTACCATCGTATCATACTTCACACTCTAAATGATGTGTGATCATATACATATAACTAAAGTACGGCTCACCTATACATATGGACGGGACCATTTACACATTCTTGTAAGGAAATAATACTCCATGTCTTCTAATCTCTTACACAAAATGTTGACACTTGTAACATAATATTAACATGTAGCATTTGCCTGACCAACGTTGTCCCACGTCCACCTCCCACCAACGTTACCGAGAGATTTAGTTATGAGATGAAAAACTTACTTTTAGATATTGTGAACGTGATTTTATCTGAGCATTTGTAACGTCTTTCAAGTATGAAGATTTCAAACATGCCGGTCTACAAGGCCCGTCCTGCACAAACTGCTATCCGTGTCTGTTTCCCCGAGTCTCCACCACCACCACCACCACCCTACCACACCTGGCACCTGGTGACTGTTATCCATTTCGGGACTTGAGGACCCACACCCGCGTGATGACGGCTGCTTTGAGCTTGATGACGATGACGAGAGACTTATGGAGGCTGCTGGTCTGAGCAGCGGGGTGAAGTCTTATACAAGACTAACCACCGGACGTTTAGATCACTGAAGATTACGATGAAAAATAAACTTGGTCATATACCTTTTTGACCCTATCTATTTTTCTTTTCAAAACTTTTTGACTTCTCCGTAAATATAACTTGGTCAGGATATAACATTTAATGTAAGGCGTCAGTAAACAGGGAAATGAAAAAGTGAGAATCGAAAAACTTTTATTACAAATATCGTGATAAAGGCACTGAGACAGAAGCAGCCATGGGTCTCCCAGCTGGTACCCGGATCTCCCAGCAGGTACATGGGTCTCGCAGCTGGTACCCAGGTCTCCCAACTGGTATCTGGGTCTCCCAGCTGGTACCTGGGCCAATACACCACCTGTTTTATCTCTCTACTCTCAGAACAGAAGAGAACATAACTAATCGCTGTGGAAATAACTGATAAATGACTAACTCAAACATGTATACTTTTATTACATACATAGAAATACTGGTAGACATAAATACAATGTCTATAAACACACTTACTTTTGAAATAAAGTTTGTCTTCAGAAACACATCTTTTCCGTGAAGTAAAACAAATGAATATAGATAAATGATTTGTGAATAATAATTTGTCGGGAAGTGTGATACAACGAACAGACAGACAAACATTTTATCTTATGAAATTTTGGTTCAAGATGGCTGACACATACGTCACTTCGGTCAGAACTCCGTCAGTATGACGTATTTTCCCTTCCTCCGAGGCAACCACACACACATGGTGTGCTCCCACACTCGTGCTCAGGACCAAAAGGCATATCCCATCAGGCTCTATAGGTGAAGGATCGCCTCTTTGACTAAGACAACTCGCCTTGGTAAGGGGCGATGAAGGGGGTCACGTGACTATTGGTGACCATCCGAAACTCAAGTGGACTAGTTCTGTGCACAGGTAATTAAATGGTTAAACTAACGGACTACAGACACCGTTTCCAACATCCTCCTGTCCCGTCTGGTCAGCTTTGCAGGACGTTCGAGTCTGGCGTTTTTTTGCTTTCTTAAGGAGACGGCAAATTCCAGTGTCAACTATCGTGGTGATTATTGTTATTCTTTCAAAATGATTGGATCCTTGAACACGATGGTACGACCTCTGAGCACTACGGTACGACCCTTGAACACGATGGTACGACCTCTGAGCACTACGGTACGACCCTTGAACACGATGGTACGAGCTTTGGGTATGATACAGTCTCGTCTCTGACTTGACCCTAGAGGACCAGGTCTACGGCGAGGTCATCGTAAACAAGGGTCATACCGTTGTGCCCAAGGGTTGTGACACAGTAATCAGGGAGCAAATACTATAGCAAGTCTTGACGACACTGGACGAACGAAGAAAAAGTATACTTGGTAACATACAATCACATTAAGACTACAGTTAACTGACAACAGGAAATTCAATCATTGTGCATAAAGTTACTCGGAAAAAACTTCTCTTATAGTTTCCGAAGAGTAACCTTACACTTGGACATGATCTGAGTGTTTGAGATGAGGCCCTTGTTCAGAAATGTCACGCCTTTGGGGCTTCTGTGACGTCACTGAACAGCTGACAACAACAACATCTCTGAACAGCTGACGACGATGCTGTGGGCGCCACCATTGGCTTACTGTTACCCACAATAGACTCTGCTAGTCTCTGAGGCTATCATACAAGGTTTATACATATATTGCATTTATATGATACTAGAGAATATCCTACAATGCAAAAACAAAAAAAAGTTCTCTAAACATTACAATTGTGTTCTTTGGTGTGTTATAAAAAAGAGTCACTTGCTGAGGACGATAATCTTCAGCTGTTACTATGACATGTTGCTCACCACTTATATATATATACACACACACATACACACACAACACATATGTTTACCATTTACTGTTCTGCTGTTAGGCAGAGCTGCGTGTATCAGCTGGTGCTGTGGGGAGAGTGGCTGGATATGCTGTGGGTGTCATCTGCGGCTGTGTGGTACAGTAATAACACCCTCCCTGTATTGGCTGGTCTCACAGGATTCCCACATAAAAGAATGATGGGCTCCCGCAGCCACTTCGTATACAAATGTCTTTTCCTCCAGCCTGAGCGCCAGGCTAGTGTCTTGCCTCGCCTCACGTGCAGGAGGTGGGCTGGTGGGAGGTGTGGGCGGCTGAGGGTACTACTGTATGCGGCGCCTCCTGGTAACCCTGCACCTCGACGAGGACCTCACGGCGGGAGAACCATCTGTCCGGCCCGCCACGTCAGAACCTCCACCCGCCAGTTGGCAACCATATGGTCTCCTGGCTCAGGCTTCCCCGATGGTTTATTGGTCCCCCATGTGTCGAGCTGTGAAGTTAAGGAACAGGCAGACTCCCATGCGTCGCGTAGTGAGGTTAAGGTGTAGGTGGACTCCCATGAGTCGAGTAGCGGAGACAGAGATGGGGGCGGCATGTCTTGTCGAACTAGGCGTTAGGAATCAGGAGAGTCCCACAGGTCGCAGATTGAAAGGGTAATATTCAGGATAGTCCCAGAGATAGGGAGAAGGATATAGGTAGGTCCCATGTGTCCTAGAGCCAGGGAGAAGGGAACAGGAAGGTCCCATACCTAAGAAGAAAGGAAATAGGAAGTCCCATGTGTAGCAGAAGCAGGACCCCATGTGTCGCAGAACGAAGATAAAAGTAGCTGTCAGCGTGTGGCCCTGACGGGGGAGGTGAAGCAGACGGCGCACATGTGTCACCCTCCACCCAGCTGTGGCGCTTCACACCAACAGCAGAAGGAGACAGTTGTGAGCCATGTGGTGTTGGGGTGGAGGGGGAGGCCTAGTAGCCAGCAGAGAAGCTGTTAAGCCAGGTAGTGGTGGTGGTTGTGGGGTGGAGACGATGACGGAGGAAGGTATGATTTGATTTGTGCCAGTCCCCGGGACCAGACTCATCCTTCCGTCAGAGGAACCGAGGAAGGGAACGCCGATACACAGGGAGTCCCAAAGTAAGAACCCGTTCCTTCATTAAGCACAGAAGTGGGTTAGTTTGCCATCATGAAACGTCGCCACACAGCAGGTATTCCTAGACACATCAACTGCTCTGCTACATAGTCATACATGTACACAATGTCATACACACACACACACACACACACACACACACACACACACAAATAGTTTCACACGCACAATGAGCATCTTCATATCTTTACACATTCATGGAGCCGTCTCGTCTTATATTTTCGCTCGAGTGGGCACCGCTGGCTGGAAAGATCATCGTCCTCACAAGGTGACAGAATTCAAAATAATTTGGGAAAAAACACATACAGGAGAGTTACCATGAAAAACAGGAACTTATGGAAGAGTTACCATGACAAACAGGAACATATGTAAGTTACCATGAAGAACAGGAACTTATGGAAGAGTTATCATGAAAAACAGGAACTTATGGAAGAGTTACGGGTCTTCTAACATGACCTGTGTAATTACTGCTACAAACATATTAAGACTAACAACAATATTCAACAAGCAAACGGGGGGTGCGTGTCTGGTTATGTACCTCCGTTAAACTAGTCATTATTTCACCCCTTGGAGGCTTGTAATACATTAACTGCCGTTTTTTGTTCCCGAAACCAATGGCTAAACAGTCTCAAGTTAACTGGTTTACCACCGACAGGTCAGGTTAGGGATTCGCTCTGTACCTCTGTAGAAGACTTGGATTGTGGCACTCAAGAATGTTGATCAGCCAACACTTTGATAGCAGTTCTTCAAAGTCCGCGTCCGCCGGCTCCAACAGCACCAGACGGACGAGACCGAGGCGCCAGGGGTAGGTTCAGCCGGCAGATGTAGGCGGTGAAGGCGGCGACAGCGGCGGCGGGGAAGGGACGGGGATGGTGATGGTGGGTAGTGGTGCGGGGTGAGGTTTTCACGTGCTGCCCGGGAAGGTATGGGATATGGAGCCGCTCAGTCGGCTCGTCGTCGTCTTAGTCACGTCTCGCCTCATCTGTTAAAGATAGAAACATCTGTGGATAAACGGTACGTACAACACATCTACAAATCTACCAAATAAATGATTATAGAAACCATAAACTGACAGCACACCGGGATCATCCAGGAACATGAATTATATCACTGGTAACTATGACAAATCAGCTTCTAGATTCTGTTTTCACCAAAGTATATATCATTCTCCGATGTGTGTGAGGGTTTTCATCAAACCTGATGAAAGGGTCACAAGACAACTCTACCATTAAATTGGGATGGGGTCACTACGTCCATCTGTTCCGGATGTATGAAGGGGAGGAGGGAATGGACCCCCTCAGCCTTGCTCAACATGGCCTTGAATATGTATACACACACGTTATAGAAAAGATAAAAATTCTGTGTAGAACTGAGTATAAACAGTTTAAACTGAATGTGATATGAGAAATGACCACTACAGGTGAATACTACTTTTCATAGCGCCCTGGAGCAAGGGGGAAATAATTAAAATGACAACCGCAAAGTGTATAAGTGGACCCACATATCGTTCACTTCACACCTCGCCAGTCACCAATGTTTACATAACCAAACTGTAACACTGATTAGGCAGTCGTACAGTAAACGTCTGAATTTACTAGTTAATCAAGCCTGATGTTCACAGCCTGTGGGTCTAATAAATTCATATATCACGTTCAGAGGACACGTCTCTCAGATCCTGTGAGTTACAATACATTTAGAACGAGCTGATGAGGCGTGACGACCTGTTCCGCCGGATATAAATCTGGCAACAACGAGAGGGAATGATCTCTGATAATTGGACCACTGTCGCCCTCACCAGACAGGACTACCAACATTATTAGTAATTTAATTTTTTGCCAAATCGTTTTCAATTTGCAAATTTTTATCTAAAGTACTTTCAACGTACTGATGTCAAAACAGATTCATCATGTATATAACAATGCAACTTAAATCACACTACAATGACATTTGTGTTATGTGTCTAGTACTTCTGTTATATCCTGTTTATCATTCATAAATCCTTTAAAACGTTCATTGTGGCGAATTCGTAATGGGG
Source organism: Panulirus inflatus (assembly GCA_032361765.1). Lineage (NCBI taxonomy): Eukaryota > Metazoa > Arthropoda > Malacostraca > Decapoda > Palinuridae > Panulirus > Panulirus inflatus. The sequence goes on from JAUUDY010115376.1 coordinate 9,829, forward strand.
AAGGTGGAGCTTCTGTTGTATAATAGCGACATTCATTTCCAAGTACATATTGTGCAAAACAGCGCGACAGGTTACCTAGGACTCTATGCAAAACTTCTGAATGATACAGAGGTGAATCTGAGGTAATCTAAGAAGAATATTTTCTCATAATCTTTGAGAATATGTCTGCCAGCCTCATACAGGCAAGCTTACACACGTAAATCCCAACATCAGCATTCACACACAATACCGAGTAATAAATGAATGTATATATCAGCAAATATGTAATTACAGGGAAGTACTTATTCCCATATGCGTTACGCCATAAAACACGATCTTGCACTTATAAACACACGAATATGCATTCCCCGACGCGTTTCTGGGCATAAAACGACCGCTAGTGGGAACAGGTGCACCTGTTGATAAGGGCAATGTTAACAGCTTTGTGACCGTGAGACAATAGTTTGTTGAATGAACTTTACAATACCTGAAGGCGACCTGACAGTGAAATTTCACTTCCGTCTGAAAATATATATTATGTAAGAAACTCAATGAAGGAAAAACATAATTGAAGGATGTTTTATGGGTTAATAACGCTGCGGAAAATGTGGGAACTCCTCGAGTTGCAACATAGTCAGTCATCTGCGTGGGGCTGGGACTGCGGCGTACCTCCCCTCGCTCACACAAGCTTACCAACAACATTAGCTACACCAGGAAATATTTCAGACTGTCAAACACCTTATTATTTATTTAGGTACACGGAAACTTACTTCAATTGTAACCTTGTCCGTAACGATAATCATGATAGAAATTAGCGACAATGAGGGATTTTCTCGATGTAACAGTTGGCAGACTTGTGATGGTGCGACATCTGGGTACACACATAACATTTGGGCGGACGTCCGACTGTGGCGGCCAGATGGGACGTGGCCTTCCGCTACCGCTGCCTCCCTCTTGTTTCATCGCTTTATGAATAGGATATTTTTTTTACAGCGCCGTGTAATGAATGTGTCCTTATTATCATAACTATATGAACGCATGTCGCTCGCTGTACAGCTGCAGCGTCCTAAATGGTACGAACCAACATTTAATTTCATTCATTATTAGCCGCTATTTAATCTTTGTTAAAGAATATTTTCAGGCTGATATCCTTACTGGAAAAAAACCACGGATTTTTCTTCCGCTTTGTCTGACCATAAACAGGAAATTGTAAATTTTAGGAAGACTGCTCACCCGGAAGGGAAGATCAATAGAACAGAAACATGACACACTTGAAGCCAGACATTCTCTCACTCGCCTCACGCACTCTTACTCGTGACGCACCTCCCCTACTACTCATTTATTCATGCTGCCGATGCACTCAATCCTGTCATAAAAGCAGACGCTTTGAGTGTCCTACCACATACACAATCCCCACGCATTCATATACTAATGACTTAATCATTATGATACTGGTGCTTCCCAGACAATTGCACACTTCTACCGAACTTAAATAATCATTCATCATTTACGTTCTAACACATGCGTGCTCACCGTACTAAGGCACTCACACGATTTTAATGCACCTACATTTTCCAAACATTCTCAGACTTCCATGCGATCTTCATGACCTCCTGATTCCTAAACAATTCTTTAAACACAATCACGCACTTTTACTTTCCTGAAGAACAATCACAATGACGCTATCACAGTCTCTACCCGCAGTCAAACCCCTGACACAACGCACTCATTCTTATACCCTTTTTCCGGAAGCTTGTGGTTTGTTTACGAACACTGACCCTGACTGTGTGCTCACCTCACACCACTACCGAAGGAAAGGTGGGGATGGGGAAGGAGTGCATGACTGACCCATTATACTCTGGTCTGTGCACTCATACCTGTTTACTCTTGACGGAGTACGTGGACACACAGTCAACCTCCAGGGAAAGCAGGTCGATTCGCCCGACGGGTAAGGTCAAGGGAGAGGGTATGCGTGACCATACTCCCTAGCAAGGTCAAACGAGAGAGATTTTCAAGGTGTTTAGCAGAGATGGTCGAGTGGTATACCATGATGGCAGGTGTTGACGGCAAGGCAGCACTGCTGGGTTATGCCATGGCATTTCGATTTGCTCTTAGTGGCAGGCAAAACATTAAACACTCGTAGGAAAAGTTTTCCATGTGTTTGTAAAATACTTTCCCAAATTTGTTATACTTTCGGTTGTTGCTACTTCTTACTGTGGTTATGTTTGTTGTAACCTTGTAAAACCTGTACTTTCAAACAGATGGTGATGGAGACTGATAGAGGGAGTTTACGGGACTGATGGAGGAAGTACTGGAGACTGATGGAGAAAGTGTTGGGACTGATGGAAGGTGTGTTGGAAACCGATGGTGGGAGTGCTGGTGACTGGTGGAGTGGGGGAGAATGATACGGGAGTTAAAGGAAGGTAATTATGAGGTGATGGTGCGTTGGGTGACAGTGGAAGGGCTGCCCTCATCAAGACACCCCCCTCCCTGCACCTGTCTCCCCCCAACAGCTGTTGTGGAGGTCACGTGACAACAACCACACCCTCCTCTTTCCCTTCCCTGCCCAAAACACCCACTGGAGCGGTCCACAAGGCTTCCCTCTCCCTGCTCCACTTTCGAAATAGGGGCAACAACAATCTGTCCCCTCGACTGAGGACATTTGTCTGATTGCGGACTCTTATTTGACAGGTGTCCGCCGCCGGAGGCCCCCAGCGGACAAAGGATTCGCCAAACATCCAATCACGCAGCTTTGTGGCCTCTCTGCAGGTCTGCCGTTTCTTTCAGCTTCGTCCACGACGCCTCTGGAATGGAATGACGACTGGCTAATCTGACGACGTCCTTCCCCGCAAACATACCTTAACTACAAGTCTAAAACCTACCATAACCAACACTGATCCTTTTCATACCACTACCATTCTCATCCTCACCTCACAACTCCTCCTCCTCCCCCTCCTCCACTCCAACACGTCAGTGGCCCCTCAAGCCACACACTTATCATCATTGAGTATATTATTCCCGAAGTGCCCCTGGCCAGAAATCCACCAAATACAACAGTCCGAACCTTAACTCCTTCTCACCCAGGGTTCGTTCGTACCGTCGTGCTCAATGGTCTTATGCCGTTCGTGCTCAATGGTCTTATATCGTTCGTGTTCAAGGGTCGTTAACCGTCGTATTGAAGGGTCGTGGACCATTTGTACTCAAGGGTCGTGAACTGTTCGCGTTCAAGGGTCGTAAACCGTCGTGCTCAAGGGCCGTGAACCGTTCGTACTAATGAGTCGTAATCCGTTCGTGATCGAGAGTCGTAAACCGTCGTGCTCAAGGAGCGAAGTTCGTCCTCAGAGGGGTCGCGAACCGTTCGTGCTCAAGGGTCGTTAAACACAAGTGATCTGGAGGTCAAGACTTTACTACGAGTCCCCCAGCAGTCGTGTCAAGATGAACGAGTCTAACCCACGTCGCTAACAAGACGCCCCTCGTAAATGGACCCGGAATGAGATACTTCATGAAGCGGATTATTTTTTCTTTTAAAAAAGCGCTGAGGAGAATCCTGGCTCCTCCGCCGCGACCCAAAGGGAGTGACAGGAGTGAAAAATTCCACGTGAGGAAGCTCCGTAAATCTCAAGCCGAGAGGCGGGAATCTTGGACAAGCGTTGCTGTCTGTGGAACGCCACCAGGGAACACTACGGAACGGAGGGAAGCTTGGACAAGCGTTGCTGTCTGTGGAACGCCACCACGGAACACTATGGAACGGAGGGAAGCTTGGGCAAGCGTTGCTGTCTGTGGAACGCTACCACGGAACACTACGGAACAGAGGGTCCGTCATTCAACGTATCTCTGGGGAAAGGCACGTACCACAGAAGAGATGAGTAGCAATATAAGGCAGGTCTGTGGGGACCCATGAGCACGACAGGACGACCGCTGATCTCGACAAGACGACCACTGAGCTAGACAAGACAGCCAATGAGACCTTAAGACGATCAATGAGACAACAAGATGATCAATGAGACAAGACGATCAATGAGACGGCAAGACGATCAAAGAGACGACAAGACGATCAATGAAACGACAAGCCGATCAATGAAACAAGACGATCAATGAGACGACGAGACGATCAGTGAAACGACAAGACGATCAATGAAACAAGATCAATGAGACGACAAGACGATCAATGAAACAAGACGATCAATGAGACGAC
>JAUUDY010115487.1:0-14001 GCA_032361765.1 Panulirus inflatus
TGTATTACAGAGTATAATACCGGGTAAGATATTGCACGTGATGGATATCATATTCAAATACAATATTGTCCGATCAATATTTTGAATACTTAAATTAATAAAATACCTGAACTCTGCTGCATGTTTCTTGTCATTTTATTCACAGCCTTGTGTGAAAATTAAGCAGGAAAATCTCTCTTGAGAATGTAATCCCTCTTTATCCCAATTAATCTAATCATATGGTAAAATGGGTTATATTATACAGTGCTTCATCTAAATTGTGTTGTGCAGGAATGCATCTCCAACATTAAGGGGCGATGAGTCTGTAACTGACTGTTTAATCAAATCAATGCGTAAAATACTTTAGCTCTTAGTTGGTCCCCAATCAACAATACTCCATACGATGTTTCTCCTACATAATATATTGGCCTCTGCAAACTCCATGGATGATCTCTTAACTTTAAACTGTTTTAAGTGAATCAAGAAACAAAAAAAACCAAAAAATTTGATTTAGGAGGAGTCTTGAAAGACCTGGAATTCTAACCTTACTTTCTCCACAAGCCTTTAATATTATTATATTATTGCTAGCTGTTTTGGGTATTCACGAGGTACCCATAAACATAACCCTTAAGAATATCATGGAATAGATGTACTGTATCAATAAATGTCCTAGTTATTCCTTTTACCTTTTCTCTTTTCATTTTTGGCTAAGTACATAGCACTGAGATACCTGATTTTATAGACACTGATTCCAAATAAAATACCTTTTTTAAGGTTAGTAAGCTAATTTTGTATTTCCACAATCTGTCCTCATTCATATAACACTCTTGAATGGATATTTTACATCCATTCATTATTTTCTCCTTTTCTAATTCTATTTCTTTTTATATCCATGGAACAGTGTATATATGGTATATGTGGAAATACTCTCATTAGCATCAAACCCTAAATGGACTAAAATTCACAAAACATTCATGATGGAAAAAATTTTGAAGTTAATTTTTATAAACTTTACAAAATTAAAGAATAGACTTATTAGAAGCAATATGTGTCTATAATAGATGTCATATCCTCCTGAAAATAATGGCTGATGAACCCAATCCAGTACATGATAAAGGAAGATGATATGAACTGGTGATATCATGTCACTAAAGAATTTCCAAGTTAATCTGTTAAATGAGCTTATCTTATCTCTAGGTTGAATAGTATCTCCTCTTGCGTATCATCTTGAAAGAAGCCTCCAATAATTTTTCATCTTCCTCTTAATCATCAGGAAATCTCTTTCTAAGATAATTATGAACATTTTCATACACAATCATCATGATGCCAGCACCTGGTCCAAGCCTCAAAACCTTGGGCACCAAACCTTTATAGAGTGCATAGAACCTGCAACAGACAGATTCAGGTTACTAATATCAGCCATTAAGCAAATATACCATATAAATTTCTTTATATTATATATCATTTATTCATTCATCTATTCATTATACTTGATCGCCGCTTCCCACATCAGCGAGGTAGTGCCACGAAACAGACAAAGAATGGCCCATCCACTCATACACATATATATACATAAATGCAAATACATATACATAAACATATCAACATATGCATACACATACACAGACATATACATATATACACATGTACATATTCATACCTGCTTGCCTTCATCCATTCCTGGTGCTACCCCGCCCCACAGGAAACAGCTTCACCAGGCCCCATTTCAGCGAGGCAGTGCCAGGAAAACAGACAAAAAAGGCCACATTCATTCACACTCAGTCTCTAGCTGTCATGTACATGTATATGTCTGTATATGTTGATATGTGTATGCATATGTATATGTACGTGTATGTGCGTGTATGTATACATGTATGTATACGGGTGAATGGGTCTTTCTTCATCTGTTTCCTGGTGCTTCCTTGCTGATGAAGGAAATGGCGATCAAGTATAATAAAATAATAACTTCATTAACATAAGAACCATTGAAAAATTTCAATGAAAGGTGGTTCACTGTCTTTATTTCATAAACCCCCAGAGAAACTCCTGGCTATGGTGAAAGAAAGTTTCCTTGAATTCAAATCTTCATTTTAAATACCATACTCAGTAGGTTTGCCATTTTCTCCATCGCTAAATTATCCAAATACCTGTAAAAGGTGTAACATTGACCACTCAGATTTTTTCTTTCATCTTTTTAGTAATGCACGCACATTTGAAGAGCTGATAGTGTCCATAATAAAGACATAATTGTAAAGTTTGCTTCTTTCCACCCCTATTCAAACTGTAAGGCATGCTTTTAAGATATGTAAAGATGCTTATTTAACAAGCAACCATAATATGCACTGAAAAATAGTCTTATAGGTGTCAGTTACCCATAAAACACAAAACAGGAATGTACTATCATAAGAGCCTTTGGCTACAGAAGTCCTTCAACAGCTCTTGAGCCTCATGGCCAATGTCCAATACTAAGAACAGTTGCCACTCATTAAACTTTCAACAAAAAGCAATTACATTCGATCCCATAAGTAGAGAGAGAGCTCAGCAGAAGCAAAACATAAGAACCTCAGGAAGATTTAATCCAAGCCGTCTTTACATGCTCAGATCACTGTAACGTTCTGTAAACCTTGCAGGAATTAGAGATAAGCTATTTTTTGAGGTCCCACATATTCTCATTATGGTTGATTTCCAAACCATCTGAGATGGTAAAGAGTAGCTTTAAACAAATTTGAGAAACAAAAATGACTTCAATATAAAAAAAATTTCACTCACCCTTCTTCTCTGTATACAAGTGCAATGGAACCAAATGTTGTACGATACTTGATCTCTCCCAAGACTGGCTGAGGCCCTTGGATGCGACTCTTAGCTACATCAAAGGGAATGTTGATCAAGCACCCAAGTACGCCTGCCACAAACCCAATGAAGAATTTCTGAATATTCTGTTTCCATAGTTCCTGCAAAGTAAGAAACAAGTGATTCAACCCATTTTTTCAATGAAGAAAGTAAATGACTACATTTATTAAAATCAAAGTCCACAACAACAGCTGTAGCTTACTTTCCTCATTGATAAACAGATGGAAGAAAAGACATAAAATGAACAGGTTGATCAAATGATCTTTGCAATCCACAGAAGAATTATCTTGGAAGAAGTAATGGGTTGGGTTTTCTTCCAGAGGCAATATCTTACAAATCTAGCCTCATATAGCAGCTTTCATCAAAACTGTCAAAGGATTTGACAATTTTGAAAACATGAATCAAATCACCACTTAACCTTCTCATTTCTAAGCTAAATAAGTTTAAAATGCCTAACCATATCTCACAGAGTTTCTTTCTCAGGCCAAGAGTCATCTAAGCAGCTTGCCACCATACACTCTCTATTCTGCATGTCAACATACACTCTCTATTCTGCATGTCTTTTATCAAGTACAATGACCAAAACTGAACACAATATTCAAGATGGGAACACACCAGTGATTTGTAAAGAGTAAGAGTTAGTTTCATAGATTTCAATTTGAATGCCCAACCTACAAACCCTACAATTTTGTTTGCCATTTCACTGAATCTATGCAGTACTTAAATATCTTTATATCATTGGAGATTGTTGTACCTAAGATACTATTCCTCACCTGCCTTTAGTAGCTCAACAAAATTCAAACTGTAGCTTGTCCTTTTGTTTTTACAGGCAATGTGCAAAATTTTGCACTTAAGAATATCGAAATTCATATGTCACCTCTGTACCCAATTATCACTTTGTCTATATCAGATTGCATTCATTCATTTTCTGTTGCAATCTTATTTCCCAACTCACATCATCTACAAATTTTGATATGATATGACACACACCATTATCCATGTCACTGATACATATGAAAAGGAGAATTGACCCCAACATCAATAACTGCAGCACACTGCCTATTGTATAACTATTTTGATGCTTAGCCATTAATTACTACCTTACCCTTATAGTCAATTAACCAATTTTTTAATCACCTCTATACACATGACTCAACTCTTACTAATTTTTGATGCACACCTTGATCAAATGCTTCCCTAAAATCTAAATAGATGAAATCTACTTTTTTACTTTCATCATTTATGTTGATTATATCATAAAAGAAATCAAGCAAATCTGTTAGACAAGAATGATTCTGCAAAAAGTCATGCTGCGAACTGTTCATTAAGTGGTGATCTAGGTGATTTACAATCCTTTATTAAGTATTTGTTTCTACAGTCTGCCAATTAGGATGATAATTTCCAGGCAAAGAAAAAGTGCTTGGTGTGATGAGGTGTTAGCAATGAGTTGCGTAAGGAGTCCTACAACAGTAGGTATATTACAATGAAATCTATATGGGACATACTGCATGACAGAGGGCTTTGATTTATTGGACATACACAAAATAATTGATAAAAAAATCCTAACTGTGAAAGAAAAGTAAACATGTCTACCATGTACAATGAAATATTTGGCTGTTTCTGTACGGGATTATAATGGTACATAAATTCATAGAAGCTGCATGATGCAAAGACTGAAAGGCAAACATAAAATGGATATTTTTCTTCCACAGCCATCTAAAATATTGTGTATAACTTACTGAAAAAAACAGTCTTTCAAGAAGTTACCCAACCTCACTCTTAATCAAAACATAAGATAAAAGTTACGATACTACCAGCATACCTTAGGCTGAGTTATTCTTGTGTTCACTGTATGAAAGAGACCAAAGTAAACCATGTTAAAAAGGCCATTTCTACCAATAGTGGCAGTAACTCCTTTATTAAGGCCTCTAAATCCTAAACCTTGAGTTCTGACAATCTCTCGAGCAACTGCCCAAGTACTAGGAGAAATTTTGTGCTGTGATCTGGAAGAAAAGCATCATATTTTACAATCATTTTAAAAAACAGCAAAAATTTTCTCATCATATACACAAAAAATACTAATTATTTTACCTTATTACTGGACTGGTCTTATCAATTCTCAGTCAAATTATATTTCATCACCAATCATCCAACTTTCATCCAAACACTCTTCTCACAGTCTATTTACACATACAAACATCACACACTGTCATCCCTTCTTATCTCGTGTCTTCACTTAAACCAAGTCCTCTCAACCTAATTAAAAAAATTGTAATTCTTCTCACATCTTCTGCATGATTATACCATATAGGCAGTTTGCAACCCAAAGTCTAGCCTCATAATATCATACACTGCCATTACTAGTGTCAACTAAACCTTCAATTTGTCTATTCCCCAGATTCCAAATGAACTTGTCATTAAATAAACCTCAACCACTTACATTTCATTACACATCTATGTTTTACTTATAAGAAAACGGAAACAAAAAATTGAGCAATCACATCTGGTAGAAAATATTGTCTCTCTTTCCTTAAGAGTCCTTGGAACATTCTTGCCTCTCAAGACACAAATTTGCATCCATTCTAACAACTTAAAAGAATGTTTTATCCAGAATATACAATACTTTTAAACTCCCTATTATTTTTTTCTCCAGCCACTTCTGACATTCTAACTCCTTGAATATTAAGATTTTATGCCACAAGAGCTCTGCAAAGCTCTGGTATAATTGTCCAACAAGGAAATTCTGTGGAGATGCATGGCTTCATGAGCCCCTCTCGACATACTCCCTTTGAGTGGGCTCACCATTCTTCAAAAGGTTATACAGATGTAGGATTATTGACAGTGATTCAGAGATGATGGCAAATCAATAGGAAAGAACTGAAGGGTCCTTGACTTTGCTTCTTTCTGAGTAATTTGAAGCTGGATTGAGGGGGAGGGGGGTCCATGTCTTGATAGAAACACCACAAATGTACAGTATTTGATAAATAGAGGTTCATGACATTCTATTCCTCTTTGGAGACAACAGATTACATTCTTACCTTAACAGCACTGAAAAATAGTTAATTCAAGTATTTTTCCAACACAGACTTCGTATCATTTAAGCAAAAACCCCATCAAGGTCAAGAATTATATTGTCAGGGATCAAACTGGGAACAGCTGCTTTCAAAAGGATATTGTCATTAGAAGTAAATCCCCTACCAAGTCTCTTTGTCTCAAAGGATAATGTACTCTTACTAACTTATATTTTTCTGATTTTTCAATCCAAAGGCTGTAAGGGTCCGTTTGGGCTCATCTTTATCCCATGATAAAGATACTTTAGAGAGAGATAAACAAAATGACTGATTTTCAAAGTATGGAAATAAATAGCCCCTTCAAGGGTAAAACAACCCTGGTGCAAGAAATTACTACAACTATGCTAGTTCCTCTATCCATATCTGGGTCCAGCTTCTCTTAAATGGAAAGTACTGCCAAGAATGCCTCCTCCCAACACTGGTGAAAGTAGAAAATATCAACAGCCAACAATACTAAGGAGATGATTTCTTATACAAAGTACTAAATCTCTCTATACACATCAAGCAAGTTCTTTCTGCAAGTTCAAAGCAAGGTGATAATACAGAACCCAACAAACTGTATCATATTTCAAAGGTGTTTATGGCTGTAATGCAAGGTTATTTAGCTAAGGTGTGACAAGAGAAAGCAGACAGCCTTGAAAGCAGATGATAAGTAGCACCTGTCCCCGGCAGCAAAAATGAACTCATTCTTCACATGCTTTCATTAGAAGTACAAGTACATTCTACAAGCAGAATATCACAAAAATATTTCATCATTTTCTTTCTGAATGTGATATTTGTTATAAAGACATCAATCCTGGACAAATGTCCTCATCCTGGCCTGGCCTTTTGAGAAAAGAATAATAATCTCAGAGTGCTTGAAGACATGGAAAACCTTTTTAAACTGGGGTATGTCATAGCTATATGGAAAAACCTGTGATACGTCTACCTATCTGAAAACTTAACTTGTGGCAGAGCAAATGATTATAAAGGTTATAGATGAATGGGCTTTGGAGCTACATGCACCTAAACAACATATAAAACAGGGAAAAAAGTTCAATATGGAGACAAATAAGGACTGTATAAAATTTCAAATAGTTTTACATTTAATCCATCTGTGCTTCGTCATAACCTACCTGTTTGCTTGTTGTGCAACTTTTACCACCTCAAAAGGATTGACAAGAATAGCTTCGGTTGTCCCTGATCCTAAACCAGCCAAGAAGAATGTCTGGAAAATATAATCAATATTTTTCAGTTCAAAGATACAGCTTCATCTAAACCATTATGCATATAATCAAAAAAAAGGAAATTATATGGGAGGGGAACACAAACTATTATCTTCTGAATGATGAACTGTAAGAAAAAAATTTACTAAACAGTTTTAAGATAAACTAATACATTTCCTCATTACTCAAACTTTTTCCTAGAAAATTCTTTATTAAACTTAGCAAACAATATAGTACTTACAGATGGTGTCTGAGTGCCACACAACTGTTTGTAGATCTCAAATGTAAGAAACTGGAAGAAAATAAGATTTATTACCAGCAGTTAAATAATTTCCACAAACATACACAAGGTGACATACACAAAGTGCACAGATATATATGCCTAGTAAAATTTGTTATCCACAAAATAAGATTTAACAAGATTAAAATGTTACTGTCACACTTGCAAAATATTTTTTTTCATAATAGGGGTATAAACTGTTACTGTTATAATCTCAAAATAAATTTTTTCTTAAATATATTTTCACAAAAATGCTCAAAAATATAACAAAAAACTGGTACCTTAAAGAGGAAATGGAAAAAAGACAAACTCCAATAAATCAGTTAATCAAAAAAAGGTAGTATTACTCATATATGTTATACGAGCTGGCAACATGCACACTATCTACAACTCATTAAGTTGGGTAATTGCTTAGTAAATGGTAAATTCAGTTTATCATGTCCACATACCTTAGCAACATTCTACCACCCTTTCTTTCAATCTGAGCAGGATGATATCTGAAAATTTATTTCAAGGTTTGTGGTAACTGATAATCACACTCATAAAAGCATGATCCAACAACAGTGCTTAAAATAATTCTTACTATCAAACATGTAGTACAGTCATTAATTTTTTGTCAAAATAAAAATGTTACCTTGACAGCTCGTTTTGGAGTTTCAACCAAAACAGGTGGCAAAACACCTTTATACAGAGATAAAAGTCCTTCATTTCTGGCCATCTTGCGCATGCAATCAAACACTGATGTATAGTAGTTTGGGTCACCCGGAACACCTGAGGTCTGAATCTGGAACCTTGTTTTGACAACGTCCAGGGGATGCATAATGCATATTTCTGTGAAACCTGCATATGAAAAAACCGATAGAGTACAGCCCTTACATATAATTCATAAAAAAATAAAAGCCTGAAAGCTACTATTTGATATAAAACCTAAATATTAAGGATACTTTCTCTTGCTGTGAATGGTCATTTAAAGAGTGAGCCTTCCTGACAGTTTCCTTTCAAAAATTTATGGATGAAATATCACACATGTGTTACCCTAGAAGCATGGTAATTGAAATACTTTTATCTCTTGCAAGCTATGTCATTCTGCCATTCACATAAACAAAGTACATCCTAATATTCATTAATACTGTAATGCCTCCAGACAGATATCTACCTTGACAAGCTGGGGAATACCTTCACACAAGACAAACCTCAAAGGAAAGTTCTTTCAGTGGAAAACTGAAGAAACACTGGAAAACGATTCTCCTGAGAAAAGAATCCCCAGAACCACACAGTATTACTGATGAAAGTGGACGACAGGTACTTTACTGATTTTCAATGCAACATTTTAGTGGAATGACAAGGTAGAAGCCACTTTCTCCCAACACCGGTCTAGAGTAAGACTTTGGTCCAAATATGCTCACGATTTCCATCACATCCTAGTCCTGGAGCCTCAACTTAACTTCTCTATACTGTACCAATTTAGTATCTATACGACTTAAGAAAGTACTGGGGCTACAAAGGATTTGTAATTTCCTGTGAAGGACAAAGGACCTAGAAATATAAATGAAAAAGATCCCTTGAACAAACTTGGTGAAATCCCAAAAGCTCTAAGAGAAACATTGGGCACAAGGCATGAAGCTCTCTAGCTGAACTTACTAGAATGGATGAATAGGGTTCCTGTTAAGCTAATTTCCTTCTAGTACAAAACTGTGGCTTTCATTAGTCTTAACCAATTAAGAGAATAAAAAGGGGTTTCAGACTAAAGGTTCCCTTCTGAGCTGTGGGAAAGAAAAGCAATCACTTTCTTAAAGGAAGGCTCAAAGAATCTAAATAACTCAAAGGTACTTTATATGAAGATATAAAGTGCAGGAACTTATGTATTTACTCCAGAAATCTTCATGAATGAGGTCTACTTGTGAGTGCAGATAAAGCCCATAACCATAGAGTGATCATCTTGAATATCAAAGAAAGCATCCTTAAGACAACTGATCAGAATCCTGAGCTGAACAGAAAATAATGCATTTTGATCCTACACTAGGGTGTCATTGATGCAAGTCACTTTCAGTAACCACAAGTAACTAAAAACTAATCATTCTTGTTCTAACTGAAATATGACCACAGTCACTTTGTCCTGATAAACATAATCTTTACAGAACCGTGACCCATTATTAGTACAGCAATATACCCAAGACAAAATAATTATCAAATACAAAGGAAAACTGTTATTTTCATCCTCAACTACAGTGACAATATATTTTTCATTGCGGAGAAACAAAAGACATAGTTATGTCTACTGAAATAGTCATCTTTTCTTTTCATTGAAATTAAGGGTAATTCTTTATAGATTAAAAAAAATTCATAATGTAATGATGAAGTCTGTTGTTGTGATGATAAGCTTTTGAAACCATGACTAAAAACAAATATTGCAGATGATTAGATTTACCTGCAGATCCTCCTGCTGCCAAATTAATGGCTACAGTCTTGAGGTTTAGGGAGCTCTTCTTTGACATCTTGCTAGTAACTTTAAACTCTGAAAAAAGTAAATATATCTGAAGTATAATCAAAATGTTAATTCATTCATAACATTATCCATTTACACTACAACCTCACTTTGCAATGGGTTAACATATCTGGACACCCTGTTACAAGTCGAAATATACTTAGCTGTGCTAATGAAACAAGGGAGGTTATGGTCATGAATGAAATTTTTCCCAATCTAATCCTTATGGATGGGATATGCCTGAAACAAATTAGTTTACCATTTATAAACAACACTCTGACATGAACTGGTGATTTACAGGACATTCAATGAAAATCTATGGAACAGGTACTGTAAAAAGTAGTGATGCCAGTTTGTGCTGCTGCTGAAGTATAATGGAGAGGAGTAAGGTGTACTAAGACTGTCTACATCAACCCTGAATTATCTGATTCAGTAACTGTTACAATACCAGGTGATGCAGATGAAGTCTAATTTGATACTGAAAAAGTTGTGACAAGAGTGCACCTCTACAGTAATATAATGTATAATAACATATGAAAACCTGAGTTAAGTTCCCCAAGCAGCCAAGATTTATAGTAGAAATATGCCATCTTTAATGTGGCCTGCTACTGGGAATGACTGTTTGAGGGGAGGCTAAATGGTACCATTAACTGCTTGGTGTGTCATGTTTACATTTCTGCAAGATGGCAAAACATCCAACAATGCGTGTCTCTTGTTTAACACTGTAAATTAAAATAAATCTTGGCTGCTTAAGAGAGATTGGTGAGGATTTCATACATTCTGTTAGTTTATGAAAGTTTCACTTAATTTCAATAAGTCTACAATGATTTTCTCAGACAATCCCAACATAATTGTGATATTAACTTGCGACAGAAAAATAAGATAAATCACACAAAGCCAGTCTAACTTCTACTAAGTGTAATTACCTAGTTGTACTATACAGGGAGGGAGTCTGTCACTCTTGGGCCCCATCTCTTGAACACTATCATACAATCTCTTGAACTTATGTATGCTGTTTGCATTAACCATGCCCTAAGTCAATCTGTTCCATTTATCCACCACTCTTATGCTACACAAGTATTTTCAACTCCCTTATTTACTAGTTTCTTAACTAATCTCCTGTTACGTGCTCCAGCTGCTCTAACCCTACATCTCTTGAAGTGCAGTTCACTTTTGGTCACTTTTAAAAATCTAAAGGCCACCCCTCTGTTTTCTCTTTTCCAAGGCATGTAAATCTAATGCCTCCAGCCTTTCCACATGGCATGGGTCTCAAAAATTCTGATAACATCTTTGTTGCTCTCTTCAGGACCTTTTCTATGCATTCTCTGTGCTTCTTTAAGGATGATGAGCAAACATGAGAAGCATATTCTGGTTTTGGCCTTACGTAGGATACGAATGGATTGCTATATATTTGTTTATCCATATACTTGAAAGTTATTCTGATATCTGCCAGCAGACAGTGTATCTCCTTAACTATCCTTTAAATATGGGACTCCCAAAGTCCCTCTCACACACAGGATCCTGAAGCTTATTTCCTACTGAGAAATAGTTATACTGAGGCCATCTTTCATTATGTCCCATCCTCATTACTTTACATTTGCTCAGGATGAATTTTATCAACCACATTTCAGGCCACCTTTGGAGTGTTGTTTAGGTCTCCTAAGCTAATGAAATCTTCCTTGCTCTTTCCTTTCCTCATGACCTTTGCATCATCTGCTGTTAACATATTCAGGTAGGAATTCACACCTTCAGAAAAGTCATTAATAAAGATCGAGAAATGTTCTGGTCCCAGAACCGAACCCTGTGGCATTCCACTGTATGGAATGAGTTGGTACCTTACTCGGCCCATTCCATACAGACGCAAAGTGGCAGGCCTAAACCAACAGTTTACCAATAATTAAGATGTTCTGATGGAAAGTAATTACTTTTTTTTCATACATATTTGCCATTTCCAGCATTAGCAAGGCAACATTAAGAGCAGAGGATTGAGTCTAGGAGGGAAAATCCTCACTTGGCCCCCTTCTTTGTTCTTTCTTTTGGAAAAGTAAACACTGGAGGGGAGGATTTCCAGCCCCCGCTCCCGCCCCTTTTAGTTGCCTTTTATGACATGCAGGGAATACGTGGGCAAGAAACAGATGAAGGAAAGACCTCATTTACCCATATCTATTCTCTATCTGTCATGTGCAATGCACTGACACCAAACCTCCCTAACCAGTATCAGGCTCAATAGACCTTTCTTTCGTTTTCCTGGCTTCTTCATACGCTCTAGTTCGGTCCATTGATAGCACGTCACCCCCTGTATATCATATCGTTCCAGTTCACTTTATCCCCATTCATGTTATCGGTCCAGTTCACTCTTATCCCGTGCACTCCTTTCATATATGTAAACTTTAGGAGATTTCTTTCAAGGTATATCAAACAACCTCACCATTTGATGATGCCATAGTACGTGTTCAACATTAATCAGCTTTCGACTGAACAAGCAACATGCCAAAACAGGAGACACTACCTACCACATCAGGGTGTCTCTTAGCTATGCATTTGGCCTCTCCACACAGCAAAACATCCTCCATCAACCTAATCTCTTCACACAACGTAACATCCCTCATCAATGTAGCATCTCCACACAACATAACATCCTCCTTTAGCATAACCTCTTCACACAACATAAGATCCCTCATCAACATAGCATCTCCACACAACATCACATCATACACACTGCATTCATCACCTGTTCCTTGACTCAACACGTTTGATTTATCATTCGACTTTAGTTTCTGACATTGTCTAAAAGCCTGGCAGGATGTGCGTCTTTTTGTCAAGGGAATCTAATCACGTTTAAACCAGCCGACCGTGATTGTAAACATCTCACGAAAATAGAAGTTTCTATTTCTAATATTTCTCAATGCATCTCTGGATATCTGAACAGATCATTCGTAATTTTAGAATGATTTTTGAGGTCACGTACCGTGTTGCTGTACCGATACATTCCTGTATCTATGATATCATTCAGGGCCATTCGCTGTAATCCTATACCAAAGATGTCATTGACTGTAATGCTCTACCGACTCTACCAATCACCGTCATGTTTTCTAATACGTATCACGAATCTTTCCTGTGGCTTTTTCAAAACCATCGTTCGTTGATACAGTTTGAAAAGTTTGGTTTTGCCTTGAAATCGCTGAGACTTTATTGTAAGTATGTAAAGACCGTCTTATTATCATTATCATAATTAGCTCAGGACTAATTCTTATGAAAGAGTCTAGGTACGACCCAGGACGCCTTTGGAAAGGCTTCTGCAGCCTGAGGCCGCGCTACTTCCAGTAGCAGGGGATTTAGACTCCTTTGTAGTGAGACGGTTTTTGATGCGAGACTGTTTTCCCAGTGATACAGCCTCGTGAAAAGTGACTTTTCACTCGTTGAATCCCGGAACACCGACTAATGGAACTCGCCACGTCTTGTTATAATGAATCTCATTTCCTTCTTCTGCGTCTTAGATAAGCGTTGATCCTGTCGGTTCGAAGTGTCATTGCCTCCTTCGTCATCCCCCGATGGGTCGGTAGGTCCGTCCAGAGCCCGAGGTGTCTTTAGGGTATCATTTCCAGGGAGCTACAGCGCCCAGCTTCCAAGGCCTGTCAGGCACAGATTTGGCTCGCGGCTGCTGCCGGAGATAGGGAACCCTTGATCCATCACTGTGGTTGGAGTTCAGTGGTAGCTATCAACACTGTCGTAAATTTAAACATTGACTGTAGCTTAAGATCTTGTCCCTTTAAGACGTTCTGTCTTTACTCATTTTGCGTATGTGTGCATTCGCGTATGTGTCTATATACGTAAATGCCTATACTTTTCTTTTTTTGGTATTTGATCGCAGTTTGCTGCTTTAGCGAGGGAGCGCCAAGAACAGACGAAGAAAGGCCATTTCGCGTTACATAATTCCCTATTAGGGGAGCGAGTTTTACACTCGTAATGCCCCATACCTTGAGCAAATTAGTGTGTATTTGATTGCGTTTTGTGTGTGTATGCTTGTATGTGCGTGTACATATTCCTGCACCCGGGTAATGTCTGTGTGTTAACTTCATACATGCATATGTATGGATGTGAGAACATGGGTACATACGAGAGAGTGGTCAT
>JAUUDY010115597.1:0-14000 GCA_032361765.1 Panulirus inflatus
TGTGTGTGTGTGTGTGTGTGTGTGTGTGTGTATGTGTGTGTGTGTGTGTGTGTGTGTGTGTGTGTGTGTGTGTGTCTAATTTGCTTATCTTAATAGCATTTAGATTGCTATTAACGTAGATCAAATTTGCTGGAATTTCTTAATGTTATTTATCAGAATTGGGACGAAGAATTACCGTCTGATGAAGTATATTTAGATTTCCAAAAGGCTTTCGATATAGTACCTCACAGTAGACTCTTTCATAAACTTAGAGCACATGGAATCGGTAAACTCTGTACATGGATCAGAGACTGGCTTACCGGAAGAAAGCAGCGTGTAGTATTAAACAGCGAAGCCTCAGATTAGCTAGACGTAACGAATGGTGTGCCACAGGGGTCGGTCCTAGGCCCAATTCTTTTCATAATATACATTAATGACCTGTAACTCGGTCTCATATTTAAGATCTCCAAGTTTGCTGATGATGCTAAACTAGGAGGTAGAGCTGTAAACAGGCGGGGCTGCGAAATTATTTAAAGAGATCTTAACTTACTAGCAGAGTGGTCAGACAGATGGCAAATGAAGTTTAATGTAGATAAATGTAAAGTCATGCAATTTGGAGTCAAGATTATGCATTACGACTACAAACTATTCGGAAACTCTCTAACGAAATTAGTGAAGAAAATGACCTTAAAGTTGTCATTAGCAACAATTTGAAATACACTAAACAGTGTCAAGCAGCAAGTAAAAAAAGGCAACCAAATGTTTGGTTTCATAGCCAGGAACATAGATTACAAGACACCAGAAACCTCTTTATTGTTTATCATAGTTTTGATTTTATTGTATTATATCTTATCGTCGTTTTCTTTTTACTTGGCAAGTCTGTAAATAACGCCGAGACGTAGTTTACTTTTGAACTTGTCGGTAATGTCAATATAAAGAGAGTCATAAGTTTGTGTGTGTGTGTCTACTTTACTTATCTTAATAGCATTTAAATTGTTACGAACGTAGATCAAAACTCACCACCTACCCTGTGCAAGCGATATTTCGTAAACAGTTTATATCCGGGTACTACTATTGTTAGTATAATGAGTGTGGTAATATGTTACCAGTTGTGTGGTTTTGAGGTAATGAGTTTGGTAATGCGTTATCCGTTTTTGATATTGAGGATGATGAGCGTGGTAACGCGATATGGTTGGTATTGAGTCTATTGACTTTTGCAATGCGTTATCAGTCTTGTGGTGAAGATAATGAGTGTGGTAATGCTTTATCAGTTGTATGATGTTGAGTATAATAAGTGTGGTGATGCAATATCAGTTGTGTGGATATAAGTACACTGAATGATGCAATGCATTATTAAGCTGTGTGGTGTTGGGTTTAATGAGTGTAGTAATCTGTTATCTGGTGTTTGGTGTTGAGTATCATGCATGAGGTTATGCGTTGCCAGCTGTACGGTGTTGAGTATAATCAGTGTCGCAATGCTTTTGCAATTGTGTTGTTTTAGTAGAATGAATGTTGTAATACATTATTATTGTGTGGTCTTGACTTTAATGGGTGTGGAAATGCGTTATCAGTTGTGTGGTGTTGAGCATGATTGTGGTGTCGTGTTATCAGTTGTGTGGTGTTGTTTATAATGAGTGTGATAATGCGTTATTAGTATTATGCTGTCGAGTATAATGAGTGACATTACGTTTTCCGTTGTATGGTGTTGATTATAATGAGTGTGATGTTGCGTTATCAGTTGTGTGGTGTTTAGCATGAGTGTTGTAATGCGTCAGTTGTGTTGATAATGATATCACCCGTGTGAAGGTGAGCATAAAAAGCGTAATAATGCGCTGTCAGCTGTGTGGTGTTCTTTACAATGAAGGTTTTTATGCATTATCAGATGTGTGGTGTTTAGTATGATAAATGTGGTAATGCGTTATCAGCTTTGCAGTCTTGAGTATAATGAGTTTGTCAATATGTTATCACCTGTGTGGCGTTGAGTATAATGTTTGTAGCAAAACGTTATGACCTCTCTGTTGTTGAGTATACTGAATATGGTAATGCGTTACCAGTTGTCTGGTATTCACTATGACGAATGAGGTAATGCATTCAAAAAATTATGATGTTAATCATAATGAGTGTAGTAATGTGTTACAAGTCGTGTTAAGTCTAATGAGTATGGTATTGTGTTACCGGTTGTGAGGTGTTGAATATAATGAAAGTGATGATGTGTTATCACCTGAGTGGTGTTGAGTGTAATGAGTGTGGTAACGCATTATATATTTTCATGGTTTTCGCAGAATAAGCATGGTAATGCGTTATCTGTTTTGTGGTTTTAGTATAATGAGTATGGTAATGCGTAGTCAGTTGTGCGGTGTTGAGTAGAATAAGCATGGTAATGCGTTATTAGCTGAGTGGTTTTGAGAATAAGGGTTATGGTAATGCTTTATCAATTGTGTAGTGTTGAGTATAATGTTTATGGCATTGCGTTATGTGTTGTTTCGTGTTGAGGATTGTGAGTGAGGTTATGTATTATTAGTTGTCTTGTGTTAAGTATAATGAGTGGGAAGATGTGTTATCAGTTTTGTGGTGTTGAGTACAATGAGTATGGTAATGTGTTATCAGTTGTGTGGTGTTGAATATGATTGATACGATAGTGAGTTATCAGTTGTGAGATGTGGCAAATAATGAGTTTGGTAATGAGTTATCAATTGTGTGGTGTTGAGTGCAGTGTGGTGATGTGTTATCAGTTGTGTGTTGTTGAGTATAATGAGTGTGGTAGTATGTTATTAGCTGTGTGATGTTGAGCATGATAAATGCTGTAATGTCTTCCATTATGTTCTGTTAAGCATAATGAGTTAGACAAAGTTTTATCAGTTCTATCATGTTGAGTATAATGAGTGTAGTGATATGTTATCAGTTATGTAGTGTTGATTATAATAAGTATGTTAAGGCGATATCACATACGTGGTGTTCAGCATAATAAGCGTTATAGAGCGCTATCAGCTGTGTGGTGTTCAGTATAAAGAGTGTGGTACTGCGCTATCAGCTGTGGTGATGAGTATATATTGTGTGGTAATGCGTTATCAGCTGCATGGTGTTTAGTATAACGAATATGGTAATGCATCATCAGTTATGTGGTGTTGAGTATAATGAGAGTGGTATTGCGTTACTAGTTTTATGGTACTACGAACAATGAATATGGCAGCGCGCTACGAGGTGTGTGATGTTGAGTATAATGAATGTGGTAGTGCGTTACCAGATGAGTGGAGTTGAATATAGAGTCTGTAAATGTGCTATCACCTCTGTGATTTTAAGTATACTAAGTGCGGTAATGTATTGTAAGAAGTGTAAAGTTAGAAAAAGAGTGTGGTAATGCATTTTCAGTTGTGTGGTTTTAATACATTGAGCGTAGTATTGCGTTGTTAGCTATGTGTTGCTGAATATGATAAGTGTGGTGATGCCTTATTACTTATAGGGTGCTGAGTATGATGAGTGTGTTTCAGCGTTATCAGTTTTGTGGTGTTGAATATGATGAGTGTTTTATCGCTTTATCTGTTGTCGAGTATGAGTGTGGTAATACATTATCAGACACGTGGCGTTAAGTATAATGAGTGTGTTAATGCGTAATCAGTTGTGTGGTGTTGAGAATAATGAGTACGGTAATGCGTTGTCATCTAAGTGCTTTGAGTATAATGAGTGCGGTAATGCGTTATCAGCTGTGTGGTGTTGAAGATAATGAATATAGTAATACGTTATCACTTTTGTGGTATCAAGATGAGTGCGGCAATGTTTTATCGGTTTTGTGTTGTTATGTATAATGAGTCTAACAATGGTCTCTTCAGTTGTGTGTTGCTGAGTATAAGTGCGGTAATGGGTTATCAGTAGTGTGGTAATTGGTATAATGAGTGTGCTCATATTCTGTCAGTTATGTGGTGTTTGAGTATGACTATGGTAATGCGTTGCCAGTTATATGGTGTTGTTGCGTATAATGATCATGGTAATGCGTTGTCAGCAGCGTGTTGTGAGTAGAGTGAGTGCGGTAATGCGTTATCATTTATATGGTGTTCAGTAGGATGAGTGTGGTAGTGCATAATCAGTTGTGTGGTGTTGAGTATAATAAGTGTGGTAAAGTATCATCTGTTGTGTGATGTTAGTATAATGAGTGTGGTGATGTGACATTAATTGTGTGGTGTTAACTATACTAAGTGTAGTAATGTGTCATCACATTTGTGGTGTTGAGTATAATGAGTGTAGTAATATGTTATCAGTTGTGAGATGCTGAAAAATTACTGAGGTGTTTGACAATGTGTGCCGAGATGGGGCATTATCTTTTGTGTGCTACCGAACAGCAATGAGTAACATGTGTTATATGTGAGTGGTATTTATTTCACTTCAAGGTTCAAGGTGATAACACATTTATGCATGGGTCGTGTGTAAAAAATCACAAAGTTTGCTGTATTATCTTTGAAAAAACACTTATCGTGGTTTAACTTAGCACGAGTTGTGTTTCTTACTGCTTTTTTTTTACATGAAGACTAAGGAATATGTGTCATTGGTCGTTATGATATGTTATCAGTCAGTCAGTACTGACCATTGAGTTTATTGATATGTTATCAGTCAGTCGTACTGACCTTTGAGTTTATTGATATGTTATCAGTCAGTCGCACTGACCATTGAATTTATTGATATGTTATCAGTCAGTCGTACTGACCATTGAGTTTATTGATATGTAATCAGTCAGTCGTACTGACCATTGAGTTTATTGATATGTTATCAGTCAGTCGTACTGACCATTGAGTTTATTGATATGTTATCAGTCAGTCGAACTGACCATTGAGTTTATTGATATGTTATCAGTCAGTCGTACTGACCATTGAATTTATTGATATGTTATCAGTCAGTCATACTGACCATTGAATTTATTGATATGTTATCAGTCAGTCGTACTGACCATTGAATTTATTGATATGCTCTGTTTGTGTTGATGCAGCTGTACGAGACACAGCGGGTGAGACATGGCATGATGACCCTGGGACCCAGTGGTGCAGGCAAGACTTCATGTATCCACGTCCTCATGAGAGCACTCACCAAGATGGGTCATCCACACAGGTTTGTCTATCCTTCCTCACTGGAAGGGATTGGCTCAACAGTTTAGTAGATCCTTCTTACCTTGCTTAGTCACCCTATCACCTTCGGTCAGCCGACCCTTCGTAAGTTATACACGCTGCCTCCACCAGTCAGCCAGATTTCTGATACCATAATGGCACAGCGTAACAGGTAATTCTACCCACCATCGTTGAGATCAGCAAGCTGACCCCCTGTCACAAAGATACTTCAGCTGCACGGGACTGGACATTCAATGCTCAATTGAAGAGTTGAATCATCCCTTCAACTCGAATTACCCTTTACCATCTGGAAATTCGTTCTCTCCTTACTGAAAAAAACGTCAGCCAACAGGTCAACTTACACTTCTTCATTGAAGTATGCGGCTAGCAGATCAGATCAGCCTTCCTTCGTCAACAAGTTAAAGATACCTTATTTAACAATCTACCTTCCTCACCTTGATGATGATGACGATGACTTACATGACAGTCATCTTCCGTCTGTCTTACCTTCTCTCTTACCAGAATGGATTTCCGCCACAAAAAAACCCTCCTCACCCCTGAACCCGTCACCAAGATAATCTACCTTTCCTTTTTCTGCAAAGATGAATTATTTACCTGTTCTGTTTCACACGTAAGACATTGTACGCTCTTTACATCTTACCGTCTAACAGACACAGCGACTAGTCAGTGGCTAAATTTAGTAAAGCGACGACAAGCATTTCAGTCCATGCAGAAATGTTTCTCTTTTACATCTGCTAAAGACATTCATATCTCCTCTATACAGTCTTTGATGACTTACATTAGCTTCTTGGTCCTCTCCCTTATGACGGCACCTACTTCTCATACTGAAATGGGTATCTGACCTCATCCATACGTTTTATACTTTGGCATACAAAAGAAATTGTGTGTGTTGTTTGAAGGCTAAAATGCGTTTCACTTGCAGATTTTGCTGGATATTCTATTATATCGGACAACCTGCATGAGTCGCTTTTCCTAAGACTTCCATATCTACAGGTTGTCTTATTTTCAGATATATATACGAGTACATTTACTGCCGTTTCTGTCTCTCAAATATGGGTTTTTCCTGTACCTGGCAATACTTCTTTATATCTATATTTCAGTTAGATAATTTTCACTAACATTTACACCAAAATAACTATTGACCTCCATGGTGTAGTGGTTAGTGTCAATAACCGTGATGCATTCAAGGGCCACTCAGGGTCGAGGGCATAGGTTCGATCCTGGGTTCGGCAGTCGGTCCACAGTCAACCCACTTGTTCATCCTCTATACTTACATATGTAAAACGTTTATGAGATGGCCTTGATTAGGGCATTTAGTTGCCCAATTCATCTCATCTAACCTGAAATAAAAAAGTGAGTTTTCTGTTTTGAGATAGAAAATTACATTTATTTGATAATAGATTAAAGATTTGGTTGTTTATAGTTATTACCTGTGCTAATAACATCACCTCAACTATTGCCAGTACCCCTTCCACCAACTGTACCAAGAACCTGCAATTACCTCTGCCCACTCAACATCCACCCTCCCAACTCAGTCTTAAACTTCAAACCACCAGACATAGACTCATCAGATACCACATTCCCAAAAAAAACATATTTCACACCTTCCCATCTGTGCTGTGCACATCATCCAACCCCACAATACTATAAATACTATTTCAACATATCCCAAGACCTTTCATGCCTATGATGCACTGCTACAACATGGAACCTCCTCATTAACTCTTCAGTAGCTGCACTCTCTGTACATAGATGCACACACAGCATCACTGACCTTTATTATGTATGGTCCTAAATAGTAGACATGGCTAGCTTCCTGAGTCCTGCAAGCATCATAAAGATAGAGGGGACTCGTAGGGCAGGAAGTATGTATACACAAGACTGAATATCCCTGCTAATCTGATTGACATGCATCCAAAACCATGTTTGAAAGGACTTGAGGGTTGGCATTTTTCCTAAGATGTCACCAGAACACTGCCTTAAAAGAACTGTTAAGGAGACAAACTCCTTTATTAGTTATATGTGTTTTTTAAGTGTAGGGTTCAAAACCAAAAGGCCTATTCTTAGTTTGGTCTAATATATGTTTTGAATGAATTTGCTGAGCATCCAGGATCCTCTTCTCAAACATACTACCTTTCTTTCCTTTCTTCTCACCTTGATTATATCCACACAGAAGGTGGAAAGTGGGCAAGTGAGAAAGGGTAGAGAGAGTTGGGATGAAGTAGCTAGTGAGAGAGAAAAAAAAGAGGTATATGAATGGTACTTAGAGAAAGGGAGTCCAAGTGATTGGGAGATGTACATGAGAAAGCAGTAGAAGGTCAAGGTAAAGGTCCAGGAGCTGGAAAACAAGACAAGTAACAGTTGGAGTAAGCAAGTATCAGCAAACATCAGGAAGAGTAAGAAAATGCTTTTTTAAAGAGAGGCCAGCAGTGAGGTAAATGAGAACAATTGAGAACATCAGTGAAGTGGGCAAACAGAGAAGTGGTAACAGGCATTTATGAGGTGAAGAGGAGATTGAGTTAGTGCTTGGAAGAATTTTTTAATATGTTGATGATACGGTGGCAGATGTAGGGTGTTTGAGTCAGGGGGTTATGAAAAGTGAGAGTCATGGAAAGTGGTTTGGTGAAAAGAGAGGAGGAGGTGAATGCCTTGCTTATAATGAAATGTGGTAAAGTCTGGAGTGGATGGTATTGCAGTTGAATTTTTTGAGAAAGGTGGATGACTGTGTTGTCGATTAGTTAGAACAGTTAGGATTTTCATTGTATGTATAGATCATGGTAAGGTGACTGAGGATTGATGGAATGCTTGTATAGTGTCGCTGTATATAGGCAAGAGGGACAAAGGTGAGTGTTCAAATTGCTGAGGTATAAGTTTTTTAGTGCAATTGATAAGTTTTATGGAAAATTTTTGATTGAGAGGATGGTAGAATGCATAAAGCATCAGACTTGAGAGGAACAGTGTGGTTTCAGGAGTGGTAGACGATATGTGGATCAGGTGTTTGCTTTGAAGAGCGTGTGTAAGAATTACTTATAGAGATAAAAATATTTTATGTGGCATTTATGGATATAGAAAAAGCCTATGAAAGGATTGATAGAGATACTTTGTGAAAGGTGTCACAGATTTATATTGTGGCATCAAAGCTATTAGAATCAGTGAGGAATTTTTATGATAGGTAAGATGTGTGTGTGAATAGGTTGAGTGAAGGATGAGTGGTTGCAGATGAAGGTGGGTCTGCAGTAGGGGTGTGGGATGTCACCATGGCTGTTTCCTCTGTTTATCGATGGAATGATGAGAGAGGTAAATGCATGGGTCTTGGAAAGAGGGGCAGTTATTCAGTCTATTGGGGGTGAGGAGACCTGGAATGTGAATCAGTCATTGTTTGTTGATCTTGTGACACTGGCAGCAGATTCAAGTGAGAAACTGCAGAAGTTGGTGTCTGAGTTTTGCAGTTTGCAAAAGAAGAAACCTGAGAGTGATTGTGGATAAAAGCAAGATTATTAGGTTTAGCAATGCAAGAAACAGGTTAGTTAAGGTGTGAGTTTGAATGTGAGAACTTGGAGGAATTGAAATGTTTTAGATACTGGAAGTGTACATGGCATTGAATGGAACCATGGAAGCTGTAGTGAGCCAAAGGATGGGTGAGCAGGCAAAGGTTTTAGGAGCTACGAGGAACATATGGAAAGAGAGGTCACTATCTGGGGAGAAAATGGGTATGTTTGAAGGTATAGTATTCCTGATGGTATTGTATGGATGTGAGGCATGAACTATAAACAAAAATGTAAGGGAGAGGGTGAATGTGTTGGAAATGAAATGTTCAAGGACAATATGTGGTGTGAGGAGGGTTGATCAAGTAAGTAATGATAGGATTAGAGAGAGGTGCAAGAATTAGAAGAGTATGGTTTAGAGAGCTAAAGAGGGTGTGCTGAAATTGGAGAGAATGAGAGGAGAGGTTGACAAAGAGGATATGTGCATCAGAATTGGAAGAGACGAGGAGAAGGGAGAGACTGAATTGGAGATGGACAGATAGATTGAATAAGAATTTTGAGTGCTTAGGATCTGCAGGAGAGTGAAAGGTTCACTGGATGGATTGAATTGAAACAGTGTGTTATAAAAGGGTGGACATGTTGTCAATGGTCTGAACCTGGGCAAGTGAAGCAACGGAGAGAAACCACAAAAAGGTCTGGGGGTCATGGTTGTAGATAGGGAGCTGTGATTTCAGTACATTACATGTGTCAGCCAGAGAATGGTTGTGAATGAATGGGGCCTTTTCTTCATCTGTTTCTGGCACTTTCTTATTAATGCAAGAAAAAGTGAACAGGCATGAAAAAAATTGTAAGCATTTACTGGTATTATTGTACAGTATTTACCTAATATCCTTTCTTTTTAAGCTCCCATATGTTATTTAGACTAAAGGAGAGATTGGCATTTAAAGAGAAGTGGGAGAGTGGCACAGGCACACCAGGTCTTATTTCATCCATTGCAGAAGTTAGCAATGATGTGCATTGAGGGCTTTCAAAAATAGTCTGGCTAAGTAGTATCATGGAAAATGGATTTGAGCTGTTTTTTAGCATCTTACCACAACATTCATATTGGAGTTTAATTTCTCTGATACAGGAGGTACTTTTAACTGAATAGGAATGATAGAATTGATGCATAAATCAAAAAGGTTAAAGTTTAAAACTTTTCTGATTTTCTGAAATTTCTGGATTAATTACAGTCTACCAATATTACACACACAAACACGCACATAATATTCTTTTCATGAAATACTCATACAGTACTTAAATGATTCTTTGTATATGTTGATATTTTGAAAGGTCACTAGAAGCCCCTAATTTGGTCAGTCACATCTTTTTACTGAAATATCTTTAATTTTTTCAAGTGCCACCCTGTTGAGGATCCTGCAGCCTATGTATCTTCATGTCAACTTGATGCTTGTCATAGTGATGAACCCCTTGTATCAGCATGTCACAGTATTGAAGCCTATGCTAGACGTTGTGCTGATCTTGACATCTGTTTGGATTGGCGTTCTGAAGAACTCTGCCCAAAAGCCTGTTCTGGAGGTATGTCATACTTAAGAAAATTTTGCAGTTTTTGTTTATTTCCAATAAATGAAATATCAACTGTAGTGTTATTCAGATATATGTTTGAAAATCGTAAAAAGCTAAGAGATCTTTGCAGGTCAGGAGTATCATGCATGTGTATCAGGCTGTGTTCATACCTGTGATAACTATGAAGAGCTTAAAACCAATCCTGATGCTTGCCCAATGTCCTCTGTTGATGGCTGCTTCTGTCCTGATGGTATGGTAAGTTTCTTTTATGCTCCTAACTTTTTCAAACTAAGACAAAGTTTTTCTTTTTCATAAACAAAGCATAAAAGTCATACCTTCAGACTGGTCAAGTCAAAACTGTTAAACCCAAACATGTGAATTCAAAGAACCCCAACAAAACATCAGCATTTTGCAGTAATCATCATCTATAAGCCAGCCAGTCACAGCTAAGCAAAACAAAATTTCTAGTCAGTGTTTCTTAGCTGTAATCAACTCATGGCCTGGACATTGGCCAGCTGTTAGAAGATAATCTAGCTTACAGCCACACCAAATCAGTTGGCTTGGATTGATATGATATTTTGGCATTGTATTGTTGTAATGAAGAAGATTTTACACAATAATAGCAAGGCGCATTGGATTGCCCAGATCTATTTTTTTTACTAATATAATCTCAGGTATCTAGGCATGTTGAGTCACAGTTGACAAGTGCATGTGGTTCAAAGTTTGCATTCCAGTCCCAGATATCCCTCATTATGTCTTTTTTGTAGCAGGGAAATGTACCACTCGTTTTGTTTCTCATATTTCTCTTATTTTTTCATCAATAAGGACCTTGACCCTATTTTACTAAAGATGCATTTGACTTGACCCATAGGGGTTATGACAAAGGCCAGTGAATTCAAAGGTGTAATAAAGATGAGGACACAGAGTGGTCCTTTAATAAACCCATAAGGTTCAGGTCAAAGGCCACTAAGGGTCAGGTCATAGACCAGTGGTGTTAATAGTCTTGTGAAGATACTTTTGCTGCAGGTCAAAGGCCAATGATGTTGTGTATGCACTGAAGATATGATGTAGAGAAGATGAGAGTGGTGTGAAGATAGGGTGTAGTGATAATAATTTTGTTAGTTAAGGTTGAAATGAAAATTTGTTTGTCTTGGGTGCAGCATAGATATATTTCTTAATTTTAGCAAAGTAATGTTTGGTTGTAATGATAATGATTTTTTTAGTTAAGGTTGAAATGAAGATTTGTTTGTTATGGGAGTGGTGAAGATATGTTTCTTAATCTTGAAGTTAATCTATGCATTTGTCAAGAGTGAAGTGAATATGAAGCTGTTGATGGTGAAATGGATTTAGATTTATTGAGGATTCAGCAAAGTTGTGTTTGGTGGCATCTGCATTATGAACATGCAGAATGGGACAGGCTGCATTCACTCACAGATGTTGTTCTTTCCTATGCAATATTTTCATTTTTCTTGAATTTCTCTACATGAATCAGTACCCTTATTCTGGTCTTTGACCTCACCCTAAAGGGTCAGATCAAAGACAAGTTGATGCCAATGGTTAGTGAAGATGGTCATTGATGTCATATGTAAGGATCAAGTCAAAGCCAGTGATGTCAAGGGCATAGTGAAGATATTTGTATAGTTAAGATGTGTTTGACTTTTCCCCACAAGGGTCAGTATGAATTCCAGCAGTATTGAGGGAGCAGCGATGTGTTTACAAAGAGTGAAGTGAAAATGTTTTTGTTGGGGTTTAAGTGAATTAATGTTTTTCAAGGGTGTAGTGAAGATATGTTTGTCAAGTGTTGACTGAAGGAGTGAATTTCTTCAATAAGTTAAGGACATTCCATGAATGAATTTAAGTATAACTTAAGTCATCTCCAAACATCAGGAATAGATGCACCTTGGAGACATCCTTATAGGATACCAATGTAACTGAACTCAGTTTTTAATGGTGGTGATATTTTTCCTGTGTATCTTTAAGTTCAGAAAATATTCAGCTTGCAAAGGGAATCTTCTCATACATGCCTGAAAATCTGTTTTTATACCAACTTTCAGTTGAAGACAATATTCTGCATTCTGGCAGACCAAGAGTACTCAGTCCACCATCCCCTCTCACTTATTTTAGTTTGGCTTGTGTTTACTCAGTTATGGAAGTTTAAACTTCCTCCCATCCCATGTTGCTTTATACTTGTTTCACCTTTGTAAGTATTCTTTCATCTTATTATATTTTCCACTATTTTACAGATGATGCTTGCCCGTCATACTGTTGTATAGCTTAGCACATTTTCCCTATTACTTTCCATAAAGACAGTTATGACATTTGTTCCTTTCCATTTGTATATTTCTTTCTTCCATCAGGTTCTCAAATGGCTTCTTTTTTTTCAAACTTGATAAACTCTTGGGTAAAATATCTCCAGAGCGTACTAATCTCCAGACATCCATCCCTTTCTTTGTGCAGAGATTTATGTTCTGTAAAAACATTGCACAAAGAGAAATCACATATAGTGAACCAATAAATATGCAGAGAAAGATGGGTTGTGTGCAGCAGCTTTGTCGTCAGCACTGGCAGATTTTCATGTTACTTTCACATTACATAACTTCTGACATTGATTAAACTTATCTAGCCATCCTTTGCTTGCTTGAAATGAATCTGGCTCTGCCACATTGTCTTCTTTCCATAAATGCTCATAAATTTTCAGTCTTTAGACTTGATCTGAAGGTTACTAATCTACTTTTCTTCTCTGTCTCATGCTCTTTGTATAACAAGTGCATTTTCTCCATCGCCTTTATAAGTGGATTTCTAACCCTTGTGTTTTGCCTTGGCAGGCAGTGGAGTAGAGTGGACCATAGGACTTTGAATTTTCCTAACATTTATTTTATGATAAAGATTCACCCAGGTTGTAAGCAAACACAGGCACTTGACATTACCTCACTGGCATTAGAACACTGTAAGGTATCCCACTTTGTTTTCTTCCATTTAACTGCTGGTTCTGAAGTTGGATGAACTGAACACAAGTGACATTTTAGCTTATTTTCCTTTGGAGTTTCATTGGCAAGGACTTGCAGGTACTGGACACACTAAGGATGGACATTCCCTGATCTCTCTCTCAGCTCAGTGAAGCCATATTTCAGAAACGCAGGTTTTTACTACAATTATTGTTTTCGTTGAACCATCATTCCCTCTGGAATTCAAACCTGAAATAAATGAATGAATGAATTATTTATTTATCTATTTATTTATTTATTTATTATACTTAGTCGCTGTCTCCCATGTTAGCGAGGTGGCGCAAGGAAACAGATGAAAGAATGGCCCAACCCACCCACATACACATGTATATACATAAACACCCACACACGCATATACATACCTATTCATTTCAATGTATACATACATATACATACACAGACATATACATATATACACATGTACATATTCATACTTGCTGCCTTCATCCATTCCCATCACCACCCCACTACATGTGAAAAAAAAACAGCAGCAGCAGTATGGACTTATC
Source organism: Panulirus inflatus (assembly GCA_032361765.1). Lineage (NCBI taxonomy): Eukaryota > Metazoa > Arthropoda > Malacostraca > Decapoda > Palinuridae > Panulirus > Panulirus inflatus. Next base: position 13,656 of record JAUUDY010115597.1, read on the forward strand.
AGAACCAACAAAATTTTTTTAGCAAGACCTATGGTTAGTTCAGTAGGCTCCATCACACATAAATTGTCAAAGTGGTTAGTTTCTTTATTAAGCCCTTTAGTGGGTAAGATATCAAATTCTAGTATCATGAACAATGTAGAGTTAGTTAACAAGCTTAACAGTATCAATGTTAACTTTGATTTCAAACTTGTTAGCTTTGATGTTTCTTCACTTTTCACAAAAGTTCCAGTTGATGACCTTTTAGAATATTTATTTGATTTTTTTGGATAATATTCATTCACCTGTTTCAAAGTCTGTTTTCATTGAATTGATAAAATTGTGTATAAAAGACTGTATTTCCGTTCA
>JAUUDY010115708.1:0-13998 GCA_032361765.1 Panulirus inflatus
TACAAGAGGCCACAGAGAAGTCTTTTTTCCAGACCACAGTGGCCAGATAATCATTACATAAAATGTTACAAAGTTGGGTCATTACATAAACTTTACAGTCTTCTCCTAAAACAGACTCGCTCCCTCAAGGAGTGGATACAGTCTCAGTATTTCAGATATCATCAACTACAGTCAGTTGTCGAGCTATATCTTGCAGGCTTGATTACGACATCCATAGAAAGCTACTTTCCTCCACAACCTAAGACAAAGTTACCCACACACTTGAAAATTCAACAACTCCCTGTAGGGTACAGTATCAAGGGTTCCTACAGCTTATCATTAATCTAGTCAAGACATGATCCTGTATTCTACTGCCCTTGTTACCCCTCTCCATACACACGCGTCCTTCCCGATACATTCCATAATGATAGCGAATCTCCTCGTACCTGTTGATGCTATTCTAACTTGCTTCTGGTGCATTTTGGTGGGTCCTTCTTGTGTCTCCTTTTAAAGCTTCCGCGTGACAACCTAATACTGCATTCATCAGACGTGCAAGTTTGGCGGAGGCATCAACTCTACCAAGTTCTCGAAGACCTAAGTCAGAGGGAATACCAAAGAGTTTGACTTGAGTCACTTTACGAGCAGCACTTGCAAATCTGTATCTTGCTTCAAAGTGTATCACACTCTGGTCTCGGTGCGTTTAAGGCAAGCGGTGAGGATAGTGAGTCTGGATTGGCTGTGGCCGCTACTGTAGTTTCTGCAAAGTCAAGGGCGATGAGTGAGGCGAACATTTCAGTGTACATGGCGACTATCAATTACGGCATTTTTCTCTGCCCCAGTACCACTGTGTTGAGTTACAGTGGCAATACTTGCAGTCCTCCCAGTGGTAGTGTTGGGTACCCTTTGAAGATTCTGTATGCGTTCAAGAGCTCTGGTTTTAGTCATGTGTTGGAGGTGGGGGTTGTGTGTGGCTTCCCCGTGTGGATAGACAATAAGTGCGGTTATCTACCACCAGGGTGGCGGGGAGCGCTGTTGCTTCTCCAATTTTGTACATCCGACGTCCTCCAAACATTATCGTGTGAAAGTGGCTGTTAAGTGGATCCATTAAGATTCATTTGTTTCACGATGTATTTGTATTATCTGTGGAGACAACATTATCTGGATGGCCAAGCAGAATCCTCAGTCGTATAATGAGATTGAGTTTAAATACTCTATCCCCAACACCAGGTATACCTACTTCCTTCCATCTATTCAGGTTATAGGATGGTCAAGTATAATTCGTAAGGTTACATTTTTTATGTTTTCAAGTCTATCAGTATATTAGCTGTTATGAAGGACCAAATGTGATGCCTAGTAGTAGTCTATCAGGGACCCTAAACTGGCCAAGTATATTCGCTTTCGCAGTCTTGAAAAAATACAGGCGGCTTTCCGTGAGTGATATACCAGTGTATATACCCCTTTTAGCCGCGTCAATTAACTTGCTTATTAGCCATATCAAATGCAGCTTTTCAAGCCATGAAACGGAGCGTATCTTCGCTGCACGTCCGTCTGTGTACAGTTAACAAGATTCGTGATATAGTTACGTGCATTTTTGGAGATACGGGAAATGTGCTCCTCGACCACGCACTTGTCTGCTGAACACCATCCTCTCGGGAGCTGAGCACAAGCAACTGGTCCCAGTGGATTACATTTCGAGATTGTTACACCAGCACTGACGAGGAAGGGTGGCTGACCCATGGTATAACTGGCGGTATACAGTGTTAACAGTGAATCCCCCGTTACACGTCTTATGACGTATACTGATATCGTGTATGATACCTTCCTCGTCTCGGGCATTTGTCCAGCCAGGAGGAGGAGGAGGAGGAGGAGGAGTCCATCTTGTGATATTAATTAGTGCGCTCGCTTAGAGCATCGAGTCTGGGTAAGACACTAGACTGATCTCTCTCTCGTCTACGGTTTTGTTGACATTCCTCCAGGCTTTGTTTACAGGGGTGTGTTAAGAAATCTAAAGACATCTTTCTTTTTATTTCAGATATATCAGAGTTACCCCGCGCGCGAGGCTTACAATAAATTCAACATGTGTGGTGAGGGAAGTTTGTGTGGAATCATCACCTGTTTATCTTGCTTTTGCCTCAAGTCCTCTTAGTTTAGGGTCGCCACAGTGGTCTGTTATGGTGACCCCTCCTCCCTCCAGCTCTTCATTAGGCAACAGCGTCGTAACAAGAACACTGACAGTCACAAGGTAGTCGTTTCTGTACATATACCAAGGTTCATAATCGTTGCTTGCACCAGTGAGGGAGAGGAAGAAAAAAATCTATAAACCGATTTTCTTAATCTTGTTTCAATGATAGTTTCAATCAGTCTGGCAAACACATAAAGACTTAGTAGTGACCGGACGGAGATGATGATCAACAACGTCGAGATCATGAGGAGCTTACGATGGGTTCTTAATGTCTGTACACCTCTGAATGACTCCTCCATAGACGGACGGAAAGGACATACAACACGGGAAACCTGATGGTCCATGACGAGGTTATAAATGTGTGTTGGTTGACTCTTAATAACGATGCGAGTATCATCTTGCGCGTTTGAGAGTCAGATTAATGTCGTGCCGTTCGGGGTTAGTGGTGAGGTCAGCCAATTTCTTTTTTTATGTCTGTCGTTTAAAATCCCGATTATGGGAGGAGGTTCAGTGTGGCCAAACTTAGGAACGTTTGGTGAAGCTTGCTAGGGTAGTCTAGGGTATAACATGATTTCCAACTGCAGAACTAAATAAGTGTATTGAAATCTGTCATTTTGGAGGTAAGTGGAAGGAACGGGAACATGGGGTAAGTGTCTTGCCTTACACAGTGTAAACAAGAATGTATTACTTTATCATCATAATTTGTTACTGGGTGATTTACGATGGGGGTTCACCTGCAGGGGTCCAAATATTCTTGCGTTGCAGCTGATGCCAATGTCCTCAGTAACACTCTTGCAATGGAGGTCAGTCATGATACTTTACCTCACATGCAACGTTACGATGGTTTCTGAGATGGTCTTTCTGCTACAGCTACTATGTCGCTGATCCTCTGCTCGATTAGGCTTTTGGAGGTCACGACCCGAAGGCCTACGTTAATCACTACAGCCAAGGCTGTTAGGGTACACTTTGCCGGCACCTATCAACACTCACCTTTTTTATCTATCCCCTGTCCAGTCCACCACAGCAGAGGCCGTGTATTACACTGTCTGAGCCCAGGATGTTTCACGTATTCTGAGATTTTTTTTCAACCTCTTGATTTCAGATTGTCTGGTAATGCCACTAGAGAACTACTTTTGAGTTGAGGTCGGCAACTATGGATCTTTCCAAGTGAAAATCTTGATGACATACCTCTCCCGTCTGCTTTCTTTTGTGAGGACACAGCCTCACCAGAAGAGTCAGCTGCGGCACCAAACATCGTACGTAACACAGTTTTTTTTTACCACGTCTTGTGTCGTGGTCTTTCCCTTTTCTGAGCCTTTGAGGACGACGGTACGTGACCATATGGTACGATGACCTGACTTTACGTTGGACCTGGTCGCAGGGTCACCCCAGCGTACACTAAGGCCGTGCGTCCGTCCTTCAGAGGTTCGACTACAACAGAAAATAATATAACAAACAAAAGGATGAGAACAACATTCTGCATCGAGTTTATTGCCAGCGCAGTTCTCTTCTGAGGCTGTTGCTTCTTCAAGAGCGCAGACGGAAGAGCTCCTTAAAGGGTCGTACCATCGTGCTCAAACTTCGTAACGTCGTGCTCTTCGTACCGTCGTGTTCAAGGGTCGTACCGTCGTGTCTAAGGGTCGTAACGTCGTGTCTAAAGGTCGTAACGTCGTGTCTAAGGGTCGTACCGTCGTGTTTAAGGGTCGTACTGCCGTGTTCAATGGTCGTACCGTCGTGTTCAAGGGTCGTACCGTCGTGTTCAAGGGTTGTGCCGTCGTGTTCAAGAGGTTACCGAAGAACAACAAATCTTGCATCCGTCAGTATTTTCTAGTTAAGTGTGCAGTGTTGATCACGTTAAGGTCATCCACTAAATCTCTCTAGGAACTGCCTTACGTGACAGTCAATTTCTGTCCTTCACTGTATCATACACATTTGCTAACCAAACTAATTCCTACAGTAGTGCGCGAATGTTGGGTGAAGCAAACCTTGCACTTATAGGTACAAAATTTCAGGGAATTCAGTTTTACTCGACTGTTATGTATTGTTCCTTGGTAATCATCTTAGCTCATTTCTTTCTCATAAAGTTTTTCATTGACTTAAATCGACTCGTTTTCCCTTTTTTTTTATATAGGTTTATGTTAATTCTTACTTCAGTGACTATCATTAGTTTTCTCTGAAGTACTGTTGTCCACAACGTATGTCACTTTCTGTGACAGGCGGCTCCTGGGTCTGTGGGGAGACTACCCTCCTTCCAAGATCTCCCTGGGGTCGCACCATTTGGTCATGGTTGGATCCCAGGAGTAGGGCCAGCGCCGGGCCTGCTGGGCACAGCTGGAAGAGATCATTTTCCAGGAAGAAGGTGCTGGTGGCAGAAGACATTCCTCCTGCCTACCATCCCTTGACTGACACTGATGGACTTTTCCCCCAAAGAAACTCACTTTGTGCGAGTTCGTCTTCGCAGATCTGCGTTGGGTTGTCGTCCTACGGAACCCCATCGCCCGGCCACTTTAATTTACAGGTTTTTGCCACATAAATCCTAGAGCGGCGTCTTTAGTAGATGGTGTACCACCACTGCCAGAAAGAGACAGGCAAGAGGCAAAATGAGATTTCTGAGTGGCTCCTTTCTCCTTGTCTGGTCAGGTACGACTGCTTTCTTTCGCAGGATCCTGGAAGCCATAGAGTCAGGAGCTGATGCTAGTGGTCTTGTAAGGATGAGAGGAGATGTCTGGTGGATGCAGTTACACTGTTATGTCTGCCGTTTCGTGGAAGGGAAGATCCTCTAAAATCTTTTCATCATTTTACATTAATTCTTAAATCACGGCATCTGTGAACCACTAGTCAGCTCCTGGCCGTTACTGCCCTGAATGAAGCGACTAATTATACTCGGCCACAGGTCCTGTACCACTGGGAAAGTGCTGAGCTGTGTCGTGCCACTGGGGAAGGACTTGGGTGAAGTTTCTTGCTTACAGTGGAAATTGTTGCCACTTACGGCAGCGTTCGGCTCCAGGTATAGTAAGGCATCTGACTGCCACTACCCACCACTACTAATGCTGTTAGCCATAGTCTTCGTCTCATCTCGCCAGTTCTGCTCTAGACACGCATCTAACGTTCCCAAGTCACTGGTCACATCCCGTGAATCAGAACCGAAGCAGTTCCTCTGCGTTCCGGCCGTCCCAGTGAACCTCCCTCCCTCCCTCATCCCCTTAATGCCTCGAGTACAACGGCAAGACCCTTGAGTAATACGACGGGATGGTCTTTGATCACGACGGTATGACCCTTGAGCACGACGGTATGGCCCTTGAGTAGTACGACGGTACGACGCCTGAGTAATACGACGTTATGATGTTTGAGCACGACACTAAGACCCTTCAGTAGTACGACGGCAAGACCCTTAAGTACGACAGTATGACCCTTCAGTACTACGGTATGACCCTTAAGTACGACGGAAAGACCCTAGAGAAGGACGGGAAGACCCTTGAGCACGACGGTACGACCTTTAAGCACGACGAGGTGCGAAGCACGGCTGTATGATCCTTGAAAATAAACCTTCAAGGGTCACGTGCAATGCCACTAACCTGGAGGCGGGTGAGGCAGGCTGGCCACTCTGAGGGAGGATTATGCCGAGGGCCAGGTGGTGACCAGCGGGGGAGGGAAGACCATACACCAACCTCTTCATTATCTCGCACCTCCAGGAACGACCTGGTTAAGGGTGGGCCAGAAAGGCAAGGCCAAGATGATATTAAATTTGATTTGTGGAGAGAACCCTCCCGGGCCCCGTCCACAGGAACTGCAGGCTAGTCACCCCGTGCCTCTAGGACGCGTCAGAGACCGTCCGGACATATAATGAAGCTGACCTGCTACTGCTACGTCCGCCCACTACCATCCCTCTTGTCACGCTGTCTACTACCTCCTCCCACTCCTCCTCCTCACCCACCCACGTCCACTTATGGCCATCCCCCTCAGCAAACTGCCACCTACCCCTCCTCCCCCCATACCACCTCCACTTGTGGCGGTCCCTCACATTGAGCCTCCACCTCCCGACCCCCTCCTCCTAGCTCCCTCACCTCCACTCCCCGCGGGCCTCCGACAGGCATGTCAGCCTCTGGGTCTCACCTTCGAGGTAGTGCGGCACCTCGCGGCCTGCCCGCCGCGGGGCACTTCAGGGAACCACCAGCCACGTGGTGAGGCGACCGCAGCTGCCGTGGGCAGCCAACGGTCAGGCTCCCTAAGCCCTTGACCGCCCAGCCTGACCGCCGCCGGGTCTAACACCGGGCGTCATGACATGCAGGCGGCGTACACCCACCACCAACGGAAGTGCACGACGCCCCGTCCGCCCGCCCATCTGCTGCCCACCCGGCCCTCTCTCAACAACCAGCACTATGGTCAACCTAAACCTCTCCTGCCCCGGCCTGACCCTCCACCTACCACCGTCTGCACCAACTGTAATAACCAAGCGGAGGGTCACTAGCAGATGGTGGCCGTCGGTACCCACCAGGACCACAGCCTCACCCTTCACTACCACTTACGGGGCCGTGATAGGTTCCCTCTACAGACGATTCCTGGAAGCATTTATCTTTCTCTGGTAGGGGCGGGCGGGCGGGCGGGCGAGCGGGCGGGCAAGCCGACCCATCCGCCCACCACTCACTCCCTCCCTCCGTCTCCCAGGTCAACACATGACTAAGAGGTTCTTCTCCGAGCTGTGGCCACCACAACCTAACCCGAAGCTCAGGATATAGACCAAGACGTAACATGTGCCTCATACTCACACTGCATGGTGTGGTGTAAAACTATACTGCCCAAGTGTATACTACAGCCTGCCTCCTCAGTACTAGAGAACTTAGCGGTATACCAAGGTGAAGGAAGCTTGGTATACGATGTCCACAAGTGTACACACGTGCCATGGAGGTATACACCATAAAACCATATAGGGACCGGGCTGTGTACTTAACTTTCCCTCTGGCAGACCGTCAAGATGTCCTCAAATACTCACCTGAGGAGAGAAAGAAAAAGAAAAATTAGACATTAAGCGATTTATTGGTCGGATTGGGAGCACGGTAGGAGACGAAACACAAGCAGAAGTTGGGAATCGTATTCCTAACACGTGTTTACACTTCACAGTTTTTCTCAGATGAAATCACATTCCTCAACTCCTGCCTGTGTGTCTCCTTTGCTACCGTACTCCCGCGAGTCCCTGATGCTGTGACGACTAAAATACCTGCAAAAAGAAAATGTTATTTGATACTAACGTGTTATCCTCCTCTTCACAACAGATGTTTGAATCATCAACACCAAAATGTCTTGTTCCATGTGTAAATACCAAAGGAAAAGAACTACAAATCACACGTTCTATATTTCTGGTTTAGGACGAAGGCTCCAGTCAAGTTGTCCACAAAGCCTGGCCTTAAACGATACATCAAAAATGGGCTAAAAATATAGAGCAACAGAGGCTGAAAATAACACAAGAGTTGGGAGGAAAAAGTGGAAAGCGAAGTTGTTAGCTGAGACGTGAGGAAGTATAGACTTCCAAAGGAGTTTTCACTTCTTTCGCACACTGAATGCAACATGGCCAGAGCCGAGAGACAGACAGAAAACAGTGGGTGTGCCATCATCTCCAGACAATTGTCTCAGACACAGACACACTTCCATTGTTTACCATAACACAACAGTTATCGGGACCAGTTGAATCCCGCACTTGTTTAGCTAAGACAACAGACAGACCAACACTGACGAGTAGTATATATTCCATGGTTCCAGTGGTCATATCATTATGTAACACTGAAGACGACGTCTCTACACATAATTTTCAGTTAAATCCTTTAGCACGACGGTACTATTACCTTTGACCTGACCATTATGGGTCAGGACAAGGACAGGGTCGTCCCGTCGGGATGTGGAGCCTAAAGTTTAACCTTAATGTTAGGGAATTCTGCATTAATGACCATTCATTAGTTGACATCCATTAGATCTGGGGACATGCAATGATCGCACGACCCCTCCCTCCACTCCCTCCCCCACACAAACGACCAAGGGAGCTGGACCAATGACGTTCCAGGTTCTCGCCAGACTTGAAACTTGGCAGGACTTGGATTTACATACCAGCTCATTACGTTCCAGCTACTACGAGTGAACTAGCACTGTCAAAGGCCATCTTGAAATCACAGTGCAGATTACGTCGGTGTGTGTGTGTGTGTGTGTGTGTCTGTTGCCTCCATGGCTGCTGGGTTTCCGTCACAAGGCTTGGTGGAAGGTCACAGACCAGCTGTTGCCTTTTATTCAACGAGTCTACAGCGAGCAAATAAGCTTCGAGGCATCTAACTTCTCCAGAGGCCAGTGACAGCATAACAGGACATTCTCCTGGACGTCTGTCCTCTCACGTCGGTGTAGACGCCATATGAAGAAGCCTAAAGCATTCATTTGAGAAACTCTTGAGACAAGACATCTCTTGGCGGACCTCCAGGTACACTGCCGATGTATCTCTTCTACTCTACGGACAGTACAGGATAGAGGACAGTGACACTACTCAGTACTAGTGACACTGTCTAGTACTACAGACCGGTTGGGATAACCTGTTATCGCCTAACTTTTTGTGCGTGCGTAACCAGAAGTAAACTGGATGACGATGGTAAATAACATGCCTGGAAGCCGTGCTGCCGTGGGCTGTTTTTGTTGTATAAGAGGCGGGTGAGGCTGTCTCCCACAGCTGCTCCACCACGGGACGATACGGAGCCAAAAGAGGAGGCCACCTGGGCCTCACATACTGCTGACGTAATCTACACAGCTTTCAGGAAGGGCCTTTGACTAATGTTATCATGGAGGATGACCGGAGGAAGAGCTCGCAGAAGAGAATGACTGGGCGAGGCAGAAGCCCCCGGTCCTCTTTCGTGGTACCCGAGACGCTGACCCCGCAGCCTTATACTGACCAGGTATAACATCTGTCGCCTTTCCTTGTTAGGAGGATCTGACCCTCAGGAAGTTTTACACTTCTCCAAACACATTTGCTAATGACGGAGACAACGTCCGGCCGCGTCCATCTTAGGAAGTCTGGTGAAGATGTCTCGTCAACTGGAGACGTCCGGGAACAAATCAGCGGCCTCAGTCAAGCTTACTAAAGGGCCGCTGAAAAATACATTACGTTGACTTTAGAGGCTCGTCTAGCCCCCTCCACTCTCTCCCTCCCACAAAGCTTAGACTGGGACCAAGCAACAATGTTTGCTCCCCTGATCAGTCAGTCTGTTTGAGGCCGCGGCCAGTAGGCTTACGTATCCTCCACAACCTGACGGTGTGCTACAGTTCGGTTATACCCGAAACTCGTCCACTGGAGTGGCTCAAAATGTCTCTTACAGTTTTACAGGTAGTGAGTTGGAGAGCCTGGAGCCTCCAGGTGTTTACGCCGTTTCCTCTTCGGGTATTTATGGAATTATCCGATGATAATGGCGATAATCCACTAGTCTTCCATGCCGGTTGACTCCCGGGGGACCAGGTCTCCCACGTTCTGCCATGTGTATACCATGGTATATGGTCCCTCCCGTCTGGCCTCCGTTTCTCACCAGTAGTCCTGACTCGTGATATTGTGTACGGCGGTGTTCTGACACTTGACAGTGTGGGTGTGGTGGTGTTCTTACACTTGACAGTGTGGGTGTGGTGGTGTTCTGACACTTGACGGTGAGGGTGCGGCGGTGTTCTCACACATGACAGTGTGGGTGTACCGGTGGTGTCCTGACACATGAGAGTGTGGGTGCGGTGGTGTTCTGATACTTGACATTGTGGGTACAGAGGTGTTCTGACACATGACAGTGTGGGTGCGGTAGTGATCTGACACTTGACAGTGTGGATGTGGTGGTGTTCTGACTCGTGTCAGTACGCGCTGTGTGTGTTTTTTTGCACATTCCTTAACTCGACCATTCCCTTCCATGAAATGCTTTCAGGTTGGTCAAAGTCGGTTTCAGTTCTCTTCTTCTAATCGTGAAGGTTGTCAACATCTATTGTACCTAACGAAGTACAGGTCATCAAGTATAATCATTCTTTAATATATCATATTCCTCTCTTCTGTGTTCTACAATGGTCTCCACCGTTTCGCTTGTCCTATAATAAGGCAGTTGGAACTCGTCTACATTCAATGGCACGCTACGCTCAATGGTTCTTTGTTAGCATCTGTGATTTCTATGTAAACTGTAGATACTATTTCCATACTTTAAAAAAAGAATTCAGGTAACGTCTAAAAAGGATGAAGCCAAGTCGTTGTTCAGTGTTTGTAATAAAGTCAGGTTACGAGAATGAGAAACACCGGAGGCGCAAGTCGAGGTCCCTAAGGAACACCTAATTTGCTTCGTTTTCTTTACTGAAGAAACCAGAAGCCCTTTATTATAATCTTTTTTTCTCTTTGCTTGGAAGGTGTAGATCCATTTTCTCCCTCCTTGCCAACTATTCCTAAAATATGACGTCACCAGGATCATGATGTCATCTTTTTTCTCTCAGGATGACCGATGCATGCAAGATTGTGTTTGTCCCGCGGGCCCTCCCGTACTGTGCTGTATCACCGAGGTACCATGAAGGGCGCGGCCTTCCCGCCCTCACCCTGTGCTGTCCTGGGATCTCTATGGATATTTTAAGACGCTCAATTTACATCTTAGGTGTCCGGCCAGAGGTCACGTCACAAAAGTAGTCAGGCCAGAGGATAGGTCACAGGAAGTTCCTGGCAAGAGGTCACCTCACAAGAGGTGCCAGATCAGATGTCACGTCCATGGTGGTGCCTGGTCAGAGGTACGGTCACAAGAGGTGCCTAACCAGATATAAGGTCACAGGAGGTGCCTGGACAGAGGTCACGTCACAGGAGATGTCAGGTCAAAGGTCACTTCATCCATCAAGGCAGAAGTGTTTACAGATTCATCACTCTTAACCTCCACTGTGTTCTCATTATGTGAAGGAATCCAGAGAAACTCGACTCACTCCATCACGGGTGATCTGGTTACGCCTGTGTCGTGCTTCAGTGACAAACACATTGCAGTCACATTGAAGGGAGTTTAGAGCACTAAGATAAGAGAGAAAATCGTTGAGAGTCAGCCTATCTATCCTGGAATGTCTGATACCATACACATGAGTGTATAGCGAGCATATCATTGCAACAACAGGTATGCGATCGCGATAACGTGAGCATACCTAAGTATATGGTGTTCGATGTTCGTAGGTATGGACTTAGGGAAGGGCGTTAAATAGGACATTAAACAGAGTGGGGTGCGGTACACCACCTTGCGGAGAACAGTGCTAACACTCTCCGATTTCACTTTTGTGTCCTTGAAACAGAACAGATGACTTTCTGCTGGACGGGTAGCCAGAGATCCGGACCAGAAGTCAGCTTAATATCCACTTTCACTCGTTCATACAGGATTACGTGTCGATTGGTAATATCGGATGCAGTATTACGATCGAGGAAGGTGGTGCGACTATGCTCAAACATGAACGAGTCAAAGATGTTGTAACGTAGTGAAGTATTCTCTTTTTGTGCCTAAAACCATATAGACTGGATGACAGATGCTTTCTAGTTTTATGTCAAAGGTTTTTCCAAAAACATCTTAAGAATATAGGTCTACAGGCATCAGGATAGTTGGGTTTGGGTATTGAATGATAAGGCTATTGGTCCTGGAGGTGGGTAGAACTCCTGTCACATAGCTCGTGTTGTACAGTGCATGAGGTGGATCGCCGGGTACATAGAGCAAGTGTCTCAAAATTTCCCTCGGTGACACCATCCTCTCCTGTCGTGAGTTGGCCTTTAGTCTGGGCTGCATCAAGTTCAGTTTCAGTGAACGGGGGACCACAGTCTTTGCTCTTCATGAGGTGCATTCGTCTATCTCTAGGTTCATGTCTGAGATTTAGCTGAGCTTGTAATCTCAGACAGTGTAGGGACAACCAGACGTCGCAGTCACAGTATTGTGGGCTTCGATGAGAGACTTGGCTGGCTTTCCTACCTTTAACTTCCCTGATGTCTCTCCTCGCTCGAGACTTGGCTGCCTTTCCTACCCTTAACTTCCCTTATGTCTCTCCTCGCTCTACTGTTACGAGTATATGTGTTCAGTCCATTAACTAAACTGTCTCGCAGTCAGAATGCCTAATTTCAGTCATGCAAAAAACCAATTCCATTATTTCTGGTGTGCGTGTATATACCTATAACCTAGACCAATTTTCTTATTGAGTTATATTATTTGAGTTGTGGGTCATTATCAAAGGCGTGATATATTCTGGTTAGGCTGGGATGTGTTCCTGGGTCTTCTAACCCGTCTAAGTGGTTCTGGGTATTGTGGGATGGTTTCCACCAGGTCGTGATGAAACTCCTCCACTGTGCTAGGCTGGTGGGTCTCGTACCAGCTGGTCATGTGAACAATAAAGTTATGACGTTGATCATCAGGAATTTTGAGCTGTTTTCGTTTGAACTTTCCCCCCAGGGAAGATGGCTAGTTTCCCCAAGGAGGATGGCATAAAAAAATGTTAATATTGGTTAGCTCAGGATGGTGATCACATGGCATATCATGAACAATGATGGAGGAATGTGTAGCATGAGAGATGTTGAATCCTACACATAGACCAAGGATCCCACCATGGGCAGGAGTTGGCTCTTTGTGCCCTACCAGCTTCACATTATCAGGTGTATTCAACGGTGTTAAAAGCTGCTGCCCATTTGGAATGGCATGGTTGCAATATCCATATTAGCGTTATTACTATCAGCAGCGAACTAGCTCAGAACCCGTGAGATTACAGGAGCAGTGACGCTCACACTGCGACGCGCACACTTCTCTGGGGGAAGCAGGGTGGGGTTGAGGCATGGTGAAGGGGTAAGAGGACGAGAATGAAGGGAACGTTTGAAACGTTTCTCCACACGGTAACATACGCCCAAGGGGGGGGGGGGGATGTTTCCAGAGATTTCATGAGACAGACACGTCTTCCGTCGTGAATCTAAAGACTTTAATACTGACATCCAGCGTCTCGAGGTGATGGTTCCTCCTGAAGCTGTAGAAGTTCCTTAAAAACGTTTCTGAAGTCGATGGAACGCTCCTCCTCCGACCTCCTGTAGTTTGGCAAAGGCCTCCTCTGGAAACCGCAGTATTTGACTGAAGATCTCCCGCTGATGCACACTTCTATACTGACCAGAATCTGACCTTTCGCCCGAGATCGGTACAACCGTGCGGTAAGGTAGCGACCAGACGCAGGGCGGGGGAAGGTGAGGGTATTGTGACGAAGATCCTCCCACCTACCGTGGCGAACAACACAGACGCCAGATGGTCCCTCAACCTACACCCAGCTAGCACCCAGGGGGGTCTGGGGTGTGGATGTTTGTCGCTCAGGAACATGTGGCACCCCACCACCGCGGGGTGGCGTCCGCTGGGGTGGGCTGGTGGGCAGCCATACGGTTGTCATCAAATGTGTCAACTGCAGAGCCCGCACTCCATCAGCTCTGCAGTTAGCACATTTCTCGATGCCCTGCCGCGTCTCCATCACAGGGACTACAGTCCTCGCGTTTTGCAAAGAGCAGTGCACGTCCCACATCTTGGGGTCGAAAGGCTTACAAATCCTGCCAGGCTTTATGTCCCGGTCGCTGGCACCTGAAGCAGCTACGGTGGTGAAATAGGTACACAGAATTCTTGTGATACCTTCCATATGCCACTTAGGAATAAATATACGTGTTGGAGTCTGGAAAGGGCCAGCCCATTCCTCCACGACTTGGTTGTAATTGTCGTCATGGATCGAGGACTACGTCACTGCTGAAGCAGGAGAGAAAGAGTCCACAGCCTCGTCGACGGTATGGAGGGCAGTGTATGCCTTCAGGAGTAACATGGGTGGTGGGTGTT
>JAUUDY010115819.1:0-13998 GCA_032361765.1 Panulirus inflatus
TTTTTTGTGTGTGTGTGGTGATTTGTGTGTGTGTGTGTGTGTGTGTGTGTGTGTGTGTGTGTGTGTGTGTGTGAGTGTGTGTGTGCATATGTGTGAGCACATGTGTGTGTGTGTGTGTATTTTCTCAATGTTACTTTAATGGAGGTTGGGAATCTGTAAGTAGAGATCGCTCAAGTGTGAGGTAGGGATAGGCTTTTTTTTTTCAAACTGAGTTGGTGTTTAGTTAAGGAATGGTTAGAGCAGGAAAGGTCTAGTGCTGTTGCAAAGTACTGATTGCCCTGCAGGTTGAAGTAGGACTGTATCAGGAGCATCTTTGAAATCATATGCAAATACTGAGTATTTGTGGTTGCCAGGCAACCAGCAGTAGTTCTGAGTGCTCTATTTTGAATGGTATTAGTTTTGTTATGCTAAAATTTGACAGGGTGGAAGAAGTGTTACTGGGCTCTGCCTACAAGAGGTTACACCAAGAGTGAAATGCAACTTTGGTGAGGCTGTATCAATGGGAGAATTGTTTTGTCAAGAACTCACTCCAGAGGTGTCTACATTTCTCTGCCACTGGATGTAGCATAGCCTTGGGCTGCAGAAGCCTTTACAAATTTCCTGGGTAACACAGGACTTTCATAGAAATGCGGCCTAGGGTTACCATAAATAAATAAAAATAGAGTGTGCAAGGCAGTTTACAATGGAATGGGTAAAATGTTTGTAGGGAATGCTAAGGGATTCTTTTACTATTATAAGGACATTAAGTTTGTTGCTTTAGTGCTGCTGTTATTGGGGTGAGGGGTGAATGCCATGTGCTTCATATATGACGCCTAAAATTGCTGACATCTGGATCAAAGGGAGTGATTGTCCATTCAGGGTAACTGTGAGGTGTGAGCTGGATTCATGTCTGTCGGGGTACAACAGAGTTATTGAAGACTTCTGTTCTGGATGAGCCAATATTCCATCTGAATAATCATAAGATCCTCTTCTGACTGCAGGCCTCCTGTGCAGTTCTCTTCTGTCAGCTCCTCAAATTGTTTAGGTCATGTCCTGTCATGTGTATTTACTCGTTATATTTCTGTCAAGTTGCTATTTTTTTGTGGTACTGTGGTGTCATGTTGTTGGACTGTGATTGTGAGCTTATCTGCATATGAAATTCTATCTTTTTTTATACGCATTCACCATTTCCCATGTTAGCGAGGTAGTGTAAGAATAGAGGACCGAGCCTTAGAGGGAATATCCTCATTTGCCCCCCTTCTCTGTTCCTTCTTTTGGAACATTAAAAATGGGAGGGGAGGATTTCTAGCCTCCTGCTCCCTCCCCTGTTAGTCCCCTTCTATGACACGGAATATGTGGGAAATATTCTTTCTCCCCTATCCCTAGGGATAATGATATCCTATCTACATCATCATTTATTGGTACATCTACATCTAGTAATGGTACAGGTGTTGAGTGAGGAAAGTTTTATGCAAAGAAAAGTGTGTGCTGGATGTATAAACTTTATAGTTATCTTCAAATAAATGTTTACTCTCTTTATGTAAGTTGCTCATACTTTCAATTCTTTGGATATCCTAAAGGTGACAAACATCACTTGTCAATGCATCACTCTCACAGTCAGCTTCTGTGTGCTCATATGGAACAGAACATGTAACAAATGAGCATCACTTTTATAGATGTGATCTTTGGTGATGAGGGACTTTAGCAACATGTGTCCACAAAAAATCTTGTCATTTTCAACAGACATTTTATTACTTTGTCATCTTTCATCTGCCTTGATTACCATCAGCATACATCTGGGAATGAAACTGGGAAGGTTCCTGAACAATTCTAGGTCTATGTTTTGGGTCCATAAGATCTTGATCTGAATAAGGTGAAGCGCTAATGAGGAGTTGCAGGAAGCAGCCACTTGATCGTGCATTTTGAGTGTTCAATGCCCTTAGAAATCTCATGTGTACCCAAATTTTCTTGCCTCTAGGAAAGAATCTGGACTTTCTCCTCCTAAGAAAGGTAAAAACCAACTGTCGTGAAGCAGTCTGAAAAAATACAGCACCCTGAAGTAAAATTCCCAAAATGAAGTGGCAGCCTGGAAGAGTAAAGAAAGATCATCATTTCCTAAAGATAGCCCAAGGCACACTGAAGCAGGCTGGTGCTCACAATGTTTAAAACACTAGTCTCAGCAACCAGATGGTTGATGAACTATTACCCTGAGAACATCATATTCTTGTATCTAAAATAAAACTTACTCATGTATAGCCTTTGACAATATATGTAAGGCAGACAAGGCTTTTAGAAGACACTTTAATAGTAAAGAGCCATGATATATGTCCCCTCCACCTTCAAGCTCGGCCTTTGTAAGATCACATCAAAATTATTTGGAAAAAAGCACCTGGGGTGATGGAGGGCTTTAGTAATGGGTGATAGTAAGGCCCTAGAATATTTTCAAGCATTATATAACACTAAAGTATCATTTACAATAGTGAATCATACAATATCACTTACTTCTTGTCTCAGGAATACCTTCTATCTTTATGAAACTCTTGAAGAATGGGCAAGACTATAGGTCATAAAGTGTGATGATGTGTCTGTAACTATGGAGAAAGAGTACAGGGCAACTGAGCAGTAAGTGTTCAATGTGGTTGTTGCATCATGGGTATGAAGGGTCCTGGGATGTGCTGAATCAGAGTTTATAGGATTGAAGGGATGAGTGATGCCCAAAGCACAGATAGTAAAGTGTAACTCGTGTTTGTCTGGAGGTGTGATTTCTGATGGATTCTGGTGGAAAGGTGCATAAGAATGAGTTGGGAGGGCAGCTGCTAGTGCTTGTTGGGTTATTTCAGTGTGACTGTATATTGTTTGTCAGTAGAGTGTAATACATTTGCTGGGGGTGAAGGGATCTGTGAGCAGAGGATGCTACAGTGTGAGGCAGGCTTTTCATTTCTGCTTAGGGGTTGTTGGTTTGTTATGGAGTGGTTTGGGTGGGAGGGGTCTCGTACTGTTGCACAGAATTGAGCGCTAAATATGTTGAGGTGGGATTGTACTGTGAAGATCTTTGTTTTATTGATGTAAGTGTTAAGTGTTTATAGTTGCTATGCAGCCAGGGAGAGTTCTGAGTGTCCTATTTTGTGTGGTTTGCAGCTATGTTATACTTCCTTTCGATAGGGTTGAAGGCCAGGCAGGTAAGGCAAGGTTAAGTGGAGTGGATGAATTGTTTGTAAAGGATGCTCTGAGACTTTTTCTCGTTCAATTAAAGTACCAATTAGTGTTCTAAACATCTTCACGTTATTCATCACCAATGTTGTGTCTGTGTAAGAAATAAATGTTGCTTGATATTGAGTTCTGAGAAACAAACAGGACCTTAATGTCCTTCCACTTTATTTTGATGTAAGGAAGGATTACCTCAGGTGTGCCAAGCACATACCCTCTTCCTACTAAATTTTGGTGGGCAGAGTAAAATATTTCTAAATATATTCATGCTATTTACCACCAATGTTGTGTCTGTGTAAGAAATAAAAGTACAGTGTAATGTCAATTTTAACACAAAAAATAAGGCCTGTTTTATGTGTGAGCTCACTCTACATTCTACCAAGCCAAATCAGGGATACTGATATTACTTTTGGTGCATTTTACTTACTTTTGCAAGCCAATCTATCAATACATAAAAAAAATCAAGTGATTGGATTTCTAGGCCTATTCCACCACTTCCTGGTTTAAGTTTACTTAAAAGTATATTTCATAATAAACACATAAAACAACAAATAAACAAACACTTAGTTCCCATAGAGCCATGAGGCAGGTAATAAAAAATAAATTCATTACAGATGGACACAATAATAAACATACTGGTGCATAACATAGACATACAGTAGCACTGTGGAATAAAGGGGTCAATGTGGTATCAATGTACTTAACTTGGACTGGTAAAACAGTCAAGGTACAATATGGAAAGGTCTGTGGGGCATGGCTGTATACAGGAAGGCTGCAGTGAGAGAATGAATGAGAGCAAGTGAGGCCTTTTCTTCATCTGCACCTGGTGCTTCCTCACTAATGCAGGAAATGGTGAACAAGGTGAAAGGAAGAAACATAAGAGTGTAAATTATGAAATTTGTTAAAGTTTCCTTTCCAAGGCAATGTTCTGCAAGCATGAGGTGTTCTTTTCAAGAATAATGGGGTAAGGACCATCTAACACTCTGTCTGGTGGGGAATACTAGCTTTCCCCAGCAGCCACTTACTCATTCAAGGTCTGCCGTCAGTCACAGAGGTGACATCACTGACCCATCATGGCCACAGAAAGCTCACTTTCCACAGGATTATGAGATCAATTCTGTATTCCTGAAAATGTAAATTATCATGAAAGTGCATAGATCTTCAAGTTTCAAGTTTCATTTCCATGTGGCTAGTACTTAAATATCTATTTATCTATTTTTTGCAGAATACCTGTACAAAACATCTTGGAATGTTCATGTGCCTCCTAGCATTTCACCAAGGAAGAAGTGGGCAAAGGATGTGATTCTAGTGATTTTGAACAACATGATACATTAGTTTCTTTCCTCTTTCCCAACAATTATTGATTAAGAAGAACAATGGTCCACATTACAGTAGAGAAATATACCTAATTAGAAAAACCCTACATTACACTTGTGAAGCAACAAGTAATCATGTTGAGAAGCAACACTTTTACTTCAAAACAACAGTAATACATACGTTCATTTAGCAAATTCTTTGCTCAAAATGTATTTCAAACAAAGGGAATGATTTCACCAATTCGTCATCAATACAGAAGTATTAAGTTGCCGACAATATCGTAATTCATACAATTCATTTCCGTCTTTTGGTGCACAATACACTGTTCTAGCATATGAAAGGGACACAACACATCCACCTGCCACTTTGATCAGATTCTTCAGAAGCTTATTCAGCTTGTACTTCAATTTACAAACCAAATAAAGCACTACAGGATCTGAACAAAGTGCCATGTGGATGTATGTTGCCACTTGTCCCTGTACAAAGTGTAAAGCCTGAGCAAATTATTTCTGGAATGTCATGAACATCCTCCAGTTAATATTCTAAGTGATGTATTTTTGACAAAATTGTATCTATGGATTCCTTACACTTAATACAGTCGATACATATATCTTTTGTTCTAGTATTTCCCTCTGCTTCATTGTTCTTCTTGCTTTGTTGGGACAAGATATACACATCAGTCTAAACTAATACTTACTCCACTAACCTAACCTTCAACCTCACCAATTTGCCATACATGTCAGTGGGTAAGAGGATCAATCCAGGGCAATGCTAATACAAAACTAACATCACCTTGAAGCTGGACAGGTCTGGGGTAGCCATTCGACTAGAAAGTTTCCCCTACACATGACTAATGTGGCCACTTCATGAAGTTAGGATGAGCAGTACCCCAGGACTGCTCTCTCTCTCTCTCTCTCTCTCTCTCTCTCTCTCTCTCTCTCTCTCCACTACATCCTGTAGGAAGGCTTATACCGTGTAACAACTGTCTTCTGGGGCACGTTAACAATTAGGTCTTTGATTAGCTAGCACTACTGATGAACCCTACTATGCCGATCGTTACTTCAAAACATCAATCGAAATTAGTTTTGCCATAATCAGTCACGAAAACATGACTGTCGACAAGAAAATTGGGAATCTGAACGAACAAAAACTAATACTTTGTGAGAAGGAGCTAAAAGAGGAAAAATGCGCGAGTCAGCGGTTTAAGATGGATCTGTGCGTCGGATATCCACTGCTTAGATTTTCACTAATATTGATGATAAAACCAACATGTCACGTAACTAAATGGTCACCAAGATCTTTAGAAAGCGCCTGTATACCTTCTCCACCACGTCTTAACGGTAAAATACGATAAATATGGATATAACTACGTGTTACAATTCTACTAACCTGTCGTGCCTATCTGCCTGTTTAGTGGTGTTCCACCAGCAGCGTTGCAATTTCATCTCTGTAAACACTGCTAGATTAAGCCTCACCCGCTATACACGCGAAAAAGAGCTCAAGATTTGGATGATAATTAAAAAAAAGAGTAAATTAACCTCAAGCTAAATTGTGCATTTAAAGGACAAAAAAATAATTCGGTAGTGGCATTACTAATTTTGAGGATCTTAGAATTACATGGATGCTTTAGACCAATGTACTTCAAAGTATTTCTGGTTAAGGGACCTTGCAATATATTTTCTGAAACCCCGTCGATCTCCAGTTATTTATTCTCTTTATCTCACAACAAAATTTCATAGCATCATAAACAATCTTGTAGCGACTATTAGCCACTGATGAAATAATCCGGCGAAGAATATGACTTGCTAAGCAGAGCGTAGTAATTCCCAAGGGAAAAC
Source organism: Panulirus inflatus (assembly GCA_032361765.1). Classification (NCBI taxonomy): domain Eukaryota; kingdom Metazoa; phylum Arthropoda; class Malacostraca; order Decapoda; family Palinuridae; genus Panulirus; species Panulirus inflatus. Next base: position 6,342 of record JAUUDY010115819.1, read on the forward strand.
TGATTTCTTTTTTTTAAATGATATCTGAAGCAATCCTTTAAGTTGACAGTTTCGTTAAGTGCAGAGTTGATATCATTCACATCCAGCTAAATTACCGAAAAGGATTTTAAGAGTATGACAGCGATATTGAAGACATAACAGACAAAATCTATTCAGGCAATGGATGACTTAAGAATAGGTACGCGCCTACTGCGAAAAATCTAGCATACAAAAACTTGTGAGCTCAAGTTACTAGGTAAATGTCCTACTCAGCAGCAACATAATATGCATTCAGTATACCAGATATTTCATAGAATTAATATCATGCTATATATTTAAAAAAAAAAAATTCTTTAGTTCATTTGCATACGTGTCTAGGATTTGGTCGTGGGGTTGAGAGTGGAGGGGAGAGATAAGGAGGAACTGCCTAGTGTGGGTGAATATATTATATTTGGGAAAAGTTTGTTTTAAGGTTACTTGGGGTTTACATCGTCACTCATATCAGTCAAATTCTCATAGAATTGAATTCATTTGTTGTACAGAAGTAAATTTATCATCAACCCGACGATCATTTCAATAACAATGAATTTATCATATTTGATAACATAAAGTAGCTGATGACAAGAATCAAGAGAATTTTATTAAAGTAAAATGCTTTTGCAAAGCAAATATTACCAGCACAAACTTTTGTTAGTATTCTACAAAACGCGGAACAAATAATTTCGAGCCTAAAAAAGGGTTGGAATCACAGTGAAGAAATATGATCATTATTAGTGAACAAGTTTACCAAACACTATATATATAGCCTTCACCTTTACCCCTTGATTTGAATTACTTATTTAGTTATGATTAAAAACGAAAGTCGCCCAATTTGCTGTTAGACTATGAAAAATATATGCCATAATGCTTTAAGTAGACGCCAAAACATGTTGCTGAATGCAATGAAATTGCTAAACCTAGCAACAACAGCGCTGGATAGGCAACACTGACTATCGGTGGTGCTGAGGTAGCCTTCCAAACACAATTCAAAAATGATTAAGACAAGGCGGAGGACGATCCATAAACTGAATTCAGATATTCTTGAATAATCAATCACTGTGCATTGTTTTCTTTTCCTCTAGTATATGTGAAGCTTATCAGTCATAAATCCGGTTATTGCAAGAGTACTCAGTTTTTCCCACCTGGTCTGAAACTCACCGAGAACATGTTTTAGAAACCGTGTCTTTCACAGAACTTACCGGCCGAGTCCAACCACACATCCGGATTCCCCTTTGTTGACCTCTATTTCTTCCATGTCATGATTACAATGTTGTTTCTACCTTGCATTTCACTAATTAGGTTGAGGTAGTTGGTTCAATTTCAAAACTTTTAGTATTTAGACTATTAAATTGGAATCCGGTATTATGACTAGTAAAATGCCTATGGGAGTCAACGTTCATTTTACTTCAGGAAATGATCTAACATTTAAAAGTGTGGAGCCAAATCCTATTGTCGTAGACATGTTAATTGATGATGATGTTCAAGCAATTGAGAGATATGCTTAACATGTTTTAACCAATCTTAGAGTTAAGATGTCAAGTTGCGCTAGAACGTTTCCACCAACCTTTTAAACGTAAGTTAAGGAATTTCTGTCATGAAATTTGTGAAAAGTAGGACAAGGGAGTTCAGTTCTTTGATATTTGCAGCTCGGGGCTCTATTACAAATTACTGGATTATAACCCATTTAACCCTGGTCTTTGGATTTAATTAAACTACATTTAAAGGTTTACTGGGAGATGTGGTCAGTAGACCATGAAAATACTCATTTTAGACTATGAAACTTTAACATACATTCACCTGCCTGGGAACTGGTTAGGCAAAAGTTAAAAGTACCCAAGGAATGTCATGAAATGTTGGCTTATCCAGAAAGTTAAAGAGTAAAGTTTTAAATCTGGTGTCGTAGTACAGTGTATTTGTGTTTTTACCAGGTCCCTGACATCATTTACATGCTAAATATTTTGGATGTGGTACTCAGGAAATAGTTTTGTCAATTGTATAATCTATATACCAGATAGGTATAAAAGTGTCTTTTGTCACATGAATGTGCTGTATCCTTATCATGAAAGGTAGTGGCATACTGTATCTGCTGCATATGCAGAGTTGTTGAAAAGGGAGATGATTCAACCATGTAAGCTATGAGTGTGTAGATGACTGAGAAACTCTAAGGTACTCTAACATCTGGATGTTCAGTTTTAGCATTTAAACTTGCCATTGGTACATAAATCTAATGAGGTGCTAAGGTGTCATTTTTGGAAATATTCCGAACCAAAGTGACTGGATAGTTCATCGACAGAAATGTAGGGAACGCAGACCCATTGAAGTAAGTTCATTATAATTTGAACCCCACAAGGGGAGGGCCTTCAGAAACTGATTTTCTCTTACAGAGCGTTTTGGTGTCACCATGTTTGTTAGTTCCAAAACCAGAGAAGAATTTTCGACTTTGTACTGATTATCACAAGGTAAACACCATGACGAGAATTGTTGGAATTCTTAATTATTGTAGAAATACAACTGGATACACCTCAGTCAACTTCTGCAGGGTGTTGGATCGAGAATGATAGTAAGGTAAGGGTAGTGGTAAAGTGAAAATGGTGACTGGATGGGAAGTGGTCATGGAGTGAGGGTGGTAATGGTGCATGAATAGTGGTGGTAGAGTAGGCGTGGTGATGAGGTGGGGTAGTGGTGGAGTGAGAGGTGATGGAGTGAAAGTGGTGATGGAGCAAGAGTAAGTGATGGTATGGGGGTGGTGATAGTGTTCTTGTCATGGATATCAAAAGAAATGTTCAGTAGAAACTAAAATTGTGCTGCAAAGTGGAAGTGGGGTGGGTTAGGTTGCAGAGGGGTAGACATGGGTACAGGGTTACATCCCTGAACAACATGACTTATATCAAAACATGTAAAGATTTTTTTGCCACAAGGAATGATTTTTAATTAGCTTGAGTTATGTTCTTGACATGTCCATCACCAACTAACATGTACATAAAACCCATAACAAAAGTGTATATGTAACACACAAGCAATAAAAAGAAATAAAAAAAGAAATGTTTTATCATTCTTACCTTGGAAATGGACTGGTTCAACTTGCTGTGTCACATACTTTGCCTTCATCATAATCACACTTGGGTAGGCTCAGATGGTACACAATATCAATAGTCCATTCTCCATTTCTATGGTGCTTCATTACATCAACTTTCACGTCGATTAACACAAATGCGTTGCCACTTGCGAATGTTAACGACTTTCCACTGTCACTAGATTTTTTGCTCACATTTGTATGATTATTGGGTTAGTTCGAGCACAGAGCACACAGTACTGGTGACATAAATCCACTATGTTGCTCACAGACGGGACAAAAAGATGTCATGGGAAGAAACACTGTGACAACACGGTGTATGTGTGCGTGTGTATGTAAAGGTTCTGGAAGCATTGAGGAATGTATGGAAAGGTCATTATCTGGGAATGGAAAAATGGTTATGTCAGAAGGTATAGCAGTCCCAACAATGTTATATGGATGTGAGGCATGGACTATAAATGAGGATGTGGGAGAAGGGTGGAGGTGCTGGAAATAAAATGTTTGAGGACAATATGTGGTATGAGGTGGTTTGATAGAGTAAGTAATGAAAGGGTACAAGAAAGGTGTTGTAATAAATAGTCTGGTTGACACAGCTGTAGAGGGTGTGCTGAAATAGTTTGGACATATGGAGATAATGTGTGTGGAGAGGTTGACTTAGGGGATATATGTGGAAGTAAATGAAACAAAGAGAAGGGGGAGACCAAACTGTATATGGAAGGATGGAGCGAAAAAGATTATCACTGATGGGCTTGAACATGCAGGAGGGTGAAATGTGTGCAGGGGATGGATTGAATTGGAATGATGTGGTATGTAGGGGTTAACGTGTTGTCATGGACTGAACCAGGGAATGTGAAGTAATCTTGGTAAGCCATGGAAAGTTCTGAGTGGCCTAGTTGTGGATAGGGGTCTGTGGTTTTGGTGCATTACAAATGATAGCTAAAGAATGGATTGTGAGCAAATGCAGCCTTTCTTTGTTCATGGCACTGCCTTGCTAACACAGTAAATGGTGATCAGGTATGAAAAATATATTTATATATCTAAATCTCTGATGCCTGTTTCCAGTTGGAACTCTCTCAAGGGAGTGGTTATGATAATAATCTCTCCATAACTAGTAAACGTCAGTGTAGCTTCTAAGCCATTAGAGCCTCACCCTTATTAGGCCACTGGTAGAGGGCAAGTCTAGCACAGGGTTTGCAGAGGTTCCTACGTAATATTCCTATTGCCTACTTCTATCTGATGTTCCTATAGACTACTTCTACCTAATGCTCCTACTTTAAAATAACTACTTTTATCATTAAAGGAGAAGGACGATATGTAATCAGCCAATTCCATTCGTGACTTTGAATGTGAAAATTCAAGCAAAATCACTTGGAACCACATTACAAACACTGAAGGCTACCTTGTGAGGAACACAGCATTTATGAAATGGCCTTGATTAAAAGCATTCACTTGCTCAAGCTATCTTTGTTAACATAAAAAAGTAAACAGTGATTTTATGCAAAAGATTACGTAAGAACAAGAAGGAAGTGGAGGCATCACTAGAAATTATGTAACAATTGCACCTAACTTTCTCTATGTATGTAATCCTAGAGTATTGGAAGACTTTGATAACAGATGGTAGATATAGACCTATAATATTTTCAAAGATCGCCTTTAATAATCTTCCCATATATGCCAACCACTCAATCTCCATACACTTAATGTAGTGTTAAAGGTATAACATTTTGACATATTTTTCATGTTATTCACGAACAATGCTGTGCCAGTATGTGAAATAAGTGTATACATAAAAAAGGAGTAGGGTTTTGCACAGAATCAAATCCTTCAATATCATCCTCACACTGAATTTTAACACATAAAGTGTAATATTTCTCTCTATATATTTCATGTTATGTACCACCCTCACTGTGACTGTATATGAAGGACAAGTAACAATAGGAAAACAAGTGTATCAGAAAGATGCATCATATCCATTCCCTCCACTATTACCAGGAGCTATCAAACACATGCCTAAATATGATTATCTTCTAGGAAATAAGCTTCAGGATTCAGAGAGATGGATTCCCAAATTAGAAGAACAGTTAAGGAGACAAACTCTGCCAGCAAATAACAGAATACCTTTCAAGTACATGGGTAAGGAAATATCTAGCAGGCTGTTCATATCCTACAAAAGGCCAAAAGAAGAATATGGTACTCAAGTTTGGTCAGTACACCTATAAAAGCATATAGGCCCAGAGGAGGGCAACAAAGATGGTACCAGAATTGAGAGAATTGAGTTACTGGGAAAGGATAGAGGCTTTAAATTGCCTACCTTGGAAGCGAGAAGAGTGAAGGGTGACCTGATCACAACCTTTAAGTTTTAAAACAGATCAATGCATAGTCACATAAAAGTTCTAATGTAGGGACACAGCAACCAGAGGACATAACATGAAATGAGCAAGATACATGTTGCAAAAGATGTAAATAAGTACTTTTATTATATATGAGTGGTTGATGAATGAAATATAATGACAGGACAAGGTTAATGCAGACAAAACACATAAAGTTTTAAGATATATAATAGTAAAGAATGTTCAAGATTGTAAAACTCCTTTCCTGTACAGCACAAACAGGTGACTTCATCATTCACAACCTCTTCAGGCACCCAGTTGACATGGGTTTAGGCCAACTCAGGGGTAACAATGCACTTTTCTGTGAATTTTCTCTTACTTTTGAATGCTAATCTATCAAATCATGTGCTTTTTTTTCTTAATTTCGGCACTTCATCATGAAATTTCTGGACTTTGCCTGCTATATGGAGTGAAAGACATAAATGGATACAACACGGTTGCTGAGCCTGTATAGATGGGCATCAGCCTGCCTCGAATTACATTGACTGAAGAAGGCGAGTTCCACAAAGTTATACCCTATTTTGGGGGATAAAATGTTAAAATACAAATAAAGTACTCTCTGATGCTTATAGGGCTCTGTCCACAAGTTCGAAAATGGAAATCTTATCATAACATAGGAGTGGTTTGGCTGTCAGTATATCTATATGATCAAAATAAATAAATCCAAAACGACATGGAGAGGTTGAAATGATGGATACGACTAAAAACTACTATCCAAATACTTTTCCCATGTTGTACTTTCCAGAAACAAGACTATTACTTTCTTAGTCTATATATAATGGAGCAAGTGTTTATGTGGCCTGTCCCAAACAGGATACCATGGTTAGACAGACATCACTATGGCCACAGTGACCAGAGGCTAAAGGAGGTTTTGGCCATGCAGGGGTGGAAGTCCAAGGAGAAGGCTGTGCAGGTTTTGGGGGTCTGGGGAAGGAAGGATCATGCAGAGAGTGGTGGTTTTGGAAGTAGAGGGCCTTTCTCGGAGTAGGGTTCTCAGGATGGGAAGGCTATGCTGGGGGTTGAGGTCTGGAAAGGAGACAGTTATGCTGAGATGGGTTTCTGGTGTGTGGAGAGCCATGTTTGTGGGGTCTTGGGAGGGGAGTGCCATGTTGAAAGTGGGGATCTTGGGAGGAGAGGGCCACGATGAGAGTGGGGATCTTGAGAGGGGAGGGCCATGCTACATCTTTGATACCCATTCCCTCCTGCCACTCCCTCAAGGGGATAGCCACAGCCAAGGAGTCTTCATAGTTTGTGAACTTCAGTGCTGCTTCTCAGTACTGTCAGTAAAATAAAGTAATGACAGGATCCGTAATGAAAAACCATTAAATATACAATCATCATTATTAAAAATCATATATGGATCCATAATGAAAAACCATTAAATATATTATCATCATTATTATAAATCACATATAGATCCATAATAAAAAAAACATTAAACCTATTGTCATCATTATTATCATGAGTCTGTAACCACAAAAATATATCACCACTTCTTGGACGATGGTGACATTGCATTCAAGAGACATCTACTTACATAACCACAACAGAAAAAAAAAAAAAAATAGCAAAAATGATATCAAATCTCTTATTCTCTTGAAAAATATTTATATGGACATGCTATAGGCTGGCCTATTATTATCTATATGTAAAAGATAAATCCATTGTAAATAAGCTCTAAATTCTTCATGCCACAACACTTACAGGTTAACATAAGGAACACTACTACAACACATTTTAAAACAGTCAATCTGGAGAAGTGATTTACATAAAAAGTAATTGGCATATTCTAATAAAAAAAATTCAAGAATATAAAATCATGCCGGAAAGATTTATCATATAATTTTAATCTTTTAATGCTAAATACTTGAGACTCATAATCTAAAACAAGAAGCAGTAATATACAATCTTCATACTTTTTTGGCACTTTCTTCTCTTTTTGGCATTATCTTCTCTTACTAGATCCACTGGGAGTGTGTTGTGTGTGTCTAGACACAGTGGACATACCATCAACAAATTTAGTCTTAAACAACACATTTGCATTGTTGAACATCCCATCCTTCAGTGACACTACTATGAACTGAAAAGTGAAAAATACATATTTTTAGCGTAAATATTCCCTCAGAGGCCCAGTCCTCTGTTCTTAACGCTACCTTGCTAACGTGGGAAATGGCGA
>JAUUDY010115930.1:0-13996 GCA_032361765.1 Panulirus inflatus
GATCGAATCTGATCCCGTGTTGGCCATGATCCCGCCTTTGAGTTTATAAAGGGGACTTCAAAAACGACGTGAGATTGGTTGAAAAATGTTTGCTAACAATGATATATGTGACGGGAAACTGGTGGAGAACAATGGAGTTTACTCTTAAACAACTGAAAGTGCAGTTTCCTCCCAGGAATATATACATTAATACCAACCAGCTATGTCACTATGCTACATATTTAATCAGGTCACGGTAAGGTATGGTCCTGCAAAGAAGATATTAAAGCAAAGTAAGTATTTGTCTAGGAACGATAAGCAAACAAATTGGATGTTGCCGCGATGTGTGTTTGTGTGTGTGTGTGTGTCTGTAGGGGGGGTTATGAAATTCGGGAAGAATTACCAAAGTTATTAAAACCATTATGACATAACTCTACATGACATGACTGAATTCAGAAAATATTCAAGTAATGTTAATATGGCCTGAGAGTTCTTGGATTCTTCATATGCTAGGGAATACAAAAATGATACGTCAGGGTTAAATTCCCTCGTCACACAAGATGGGTAGTTGCCCGCCTCTCGCAAGGATACACTGTAAACCCAAAAGTTGTGCACAGGCAGAGAACCCGTCTGAACATGTGATACCAGGAAGAACGTCATGAGTCACTGTGGACGCGGAGTTACATGATGCTACATGATGGCTCAAGAAAGGTAAGTGTTACCTCACATTGTGACACTAAAGTATCGCATAATGATCCAGTATTTGACGACCCTTGAGGATCAAGTGGTTATAGATAATGACATCATACCTAAGAGTCGGGTCTCCGCTTTCAGAGGTTTTACTCTCATGCTTAAGGAATGTTGAATGACTATGTGGAGAACAGGGGACGGGTCCACGGTAAGTGGGCGATCATCTCCTCCTTGAGATATACAGTATGCAGTACACCTAATAATGACGATTCATATACCTTTAAATTTACTCTAACCCTTTCAGTCCCCCGAAAGTTAAAATGAAGATATATGTACACCACTCAAAATTTTTCGGCGCCCTTGGTTCTGTTAAGCTCCGCAACGATCCATGGTGTGGTTGGTACCCCTGTGTGTGTGTGTGTGTGTGTGTGTGTGTGTGTGTGTAAAAGTCATGTGCTTTCTGTAGCCACGTGTTTTATTTAACAGTTGATATACGGGAATACTTAGTATTAGTACGAAATTCTCTAAACGGCAGAGCATTATCCTCTGTATTATAATAATCAAACCCACAATCTGTATTAATGAGCGCATCGCAACTAACGATTCGGTGTATCATTTAGGAATTTCTTGCATTATGAGATGCAACAACATAATCCCACATCATCTCAAAGTGTAGATGATGGAAAGTGAGTAAACGTCCGGTAATATAAGATCACATGTACAAAGAACACAATATTTGTGTAACGTAATATATATAACATTAAGCACGTTACTGGCATGATTATGAAGCAGGGAAGGAGACACGAAACGAGTTATGATATTTGTTTAGTATGCCAGACATGATAATATTGGTAGATCGACGAGGGTGTTATTGGTAGTGAAATTCCTGAGACAAACGATGTTAGTGTTAGCAGAGACTTGTACAAAAGGAGGTACGTCATCTGAATACAGTGATGAGCTTCGGAGCGAACTGTACGAATCGTAGTTTTTATTTCGAATCATAGCTATGTTAGACGAGTTGAAAACCTAATCAAAAATTTTCGGCACCCTTACCATACACAAATATTGTGTTCTTTGTGCTGGACGTTTACATACTTTCCATCATCTACACTTAGTGGTGATGTGGGTTTCTGTCTTTGCAGCTCATAATGTAAGAAATCCTTAAATGGCCCACATGAGTTAGTTGCCATGCACACAATAAACACTGTTTGAATGTTATATTATAGAGGATAATGCTATGCCGTTTACAGAATTTCGTGCTATGTATTCCCGTTTATTAACCGTTATATGTGACACGTAGCTACACACACACACACACACACACACACACACACACACTCTCACACACAGACAGGGATACCAACCACACTAGTGATTACTGCGGGGCGTATCAGAGCCAAGGGTGTCGAGTAAATTTTGGGTGTACATGCGTCTATTGTTGCATTGACTAACACGAGTGACCAGTGGAACAACTTTGAAAGTTTCACTACATTCCTTAGGCACAGACACATATGTTATAAAGAAATTTTCTCTATATGCAGAAGCGCTTTACTTTATTCCGTCGAACGAACTCCCTTGATTATAGCTATCAGCTGTATTATGTTATCAAATAGCAGATTTATTGTCAGTAAACAATGGACACCAGTCTGATGATAAACTTACTTCTCTACAGGAGTTTTATGAGGATCTGAATTACTTTAGTTTTTCAATTTAACATCCAAATAACTCATACCTAAGTTCCCTTAGATGCAATGTGTTGTCAAACCACTATTGTTTTGAGCTTTTCTTCCATTATCTTGGAGAGTTAGTAATCCACCGTTCCTCCCATGACGAAATCCTGGGGGTGGGAGAAGCAGGAGGTGTAAGGCCCGAGGTGAATTGATATACAAAGCCAATGTTGCATAAAACGCAAGAATGTAGTGGACAAGTCTGGGAGATCGCCAGTGGCAAATCATAAATTCTGTTGAGATATGAAAATAATACTTGAAAGCCCTGATCAGAAATTACTGGAACTGTTAAAGATGTATTTCTTTGTGAAGCAGGCTTAGAGGCAAGGAGAGGGAAGGAGAGATATATATGGGAGGTGAAGACAGTGTAAAAGGAAGTGTGGAAAACATTAAAGTTCTTGAAAGGGGAAAAGCTTGGGGTATAGATGGAGCAGTGAGTATGAGGTGAAGATTAAGGTGATTGCTGTGGTGTGGGTCTGGAAAGTGTGTGGAAGCATGGAGGAATTGTCAAGTGCCTGATAAATACACAAGGGCAGTAATTATTCCACTGGATAGTTGAAAGGAAAGTAATAGCTACTTTAAACAATCTAGAGGCATAATTCTTGAAAAAATTGATTGACAAGGTTATGGCAGAGGGATAGAGATGCATGGTGTTAAGTGAAGCCCCTGTTGGTGAAGGACCACCAGTTGGGAGCGAGTGTGGACTTACACAAGTGGTGAGATGAAAATATTTGTATCATTTATGGGTTTATCGAAGGCCTATGATAGAGTGAGAAAGCTGTCTAGGAAGGTCAGGCTGTATGTCGTCCAGAGAAGGCTTGTGAAAAATTTTATGATCTTTCATGATAAAGCAGTCCGTGTGAGAGTGGTAAGAGTAAGCGGTTTGGAAAATATGTGGGAGAGCTTCAAGGTTGTGTGATGTCGCCACTGGTTCATTGTTTTTATGGTTAGGTCATTACATGAGATGTGAACGAGGTAAAGGTGCATGGGGGGGTTAGTAATGTGACAATAAATAAACATGGAAAAAACATGGTGGAAGTTGCCATAGACGTACGCAGCTAATACAAATATATTAGTTTGGTTAGAGGAAGATTCAGATTGAGTGGTAGGGCGGGGTGATGATTTGCCAAGGGAGGAGCAGGATGTCGAAAGCTAATGTGGACGAAACAAAGAGTGAGCGGGGAGGGACGCGTTGCTACACGACGGGTGGACAGACGTACGTGGTTGCCTGTGAATACTAGGCTGGCGAATTGCTATCCAATTATGCGAGGCTAACTGGGATGGTTTGGTATGTTGCAAGGCTTACTGGGATGATCTGGTGTGATGCAAGGCTTACTGGGATGGTCCGATGTGTGCAAAGCTTTCTGGGATGATCTGATGTGTTGCAAGGCTTACTGGGATGGTCTGGTGTGTTGCGAGGCTTACTGAGATGGTCAGGTGTGTTGTTACATAAGGCGTGTTGGGGGTGATCTGCTGTATTATAGTTACGTAAGGCATGCTGGGATGGTCTGCTATGATGACATTACGTGATTCATTCTGTGATGAAGTTACTAAGGGATGCTGCAAAGGTTTGCTGCATTATTGTTACGTAAGATTGTGCCGATAGTCTGCTGTGATGAAGTTCCTTGAGGCATTCTGAGATGGTCTGCTTTGATGAAATTACGTTAGGCATGCTGAGATGGTCTGCTGTATTATAATTACAGATGCGTGCTGGCATGGTTTGCTGTTATGAAGGTACACGAGACATGCAGGGGTGGTCTGCTGTGATGAAGTTACGGGAGTCATTCCGGGATGGTTTGCTGTGATGAAGTTCAGCGAGGCATGCTGGGATGGTCTGCTCTGATCAGGTGATGGTGGGATGGTCAGCGGTGATAAAGTTGCATGAGTCATGCTGGGATGGTCTGCTGTGGAAGTTACTCCCAGGCCACTCTTACCCCGTTAGTGTCCGAAAATCATTAGCGACTTTTCGTTCGTTCTGGATGTTTACCTGAGGTGAACAGAGTTTAGTAAGAGGTGTTGTTCACCAATGGCACCAGCTTTTCTGAGACTTCATTATAGGTCATATCTAGTCTGGTCACAACGATAAAGAATGTCTTGTTTGCCCTATACCTCATTCAACAGCTTTTCGTAAGACTTCATTTCTCCAATATTGACTGTACTAGGAGTAGCAAGAACTACAGTATAGTCTCTACTAAACAATTCCATAAATCAACCATTCCGTAGCCGAGGCGTATTTTCTAATATCATGGTGTCTTTTTGAAGATTTTCCATTCCCTCTTATATCAAATGTCTGACTAAAAGAATCATCTCGTTTTTTATCATATTTTGCACCCAGATTTTTTCAATTATATCCTCCCCATATCCTTCTATACGACATGGTGGGTAATCAAAGCTTTCAGTCTTCCCTTCATATGTAAGATTACTGAGGCCAGTTACTAGTTTGGTTGCTCTCTGCTCGTATTTCGCCATTTCTGTTTAACTTATGGGGAGACCACATCTGGTTTGCATATTCCACCCGGAAACTGACCAGGCTTGTACTACCTACATATCTGAAGGTTTACTTCTTATCATTCCTAATGAAGAGTTAGCCTTGTCTACATTTTTGGGATGTTATTTTATATTTTATTATACTTAGTCGCTGTCTCCCGCGTTAGCGAGGTAGCGCAAGGAAACAGACGAAACAATGGCCCAACCCACCCACACACACACATGCCTATACATAAATCCTGGAGACGGGATTCTTTGATCGACAGTTAACCAATGAGATCAGTTTTCATCACTTTTGTTACATTTTTCCATCCATGTACATGTACTTGGTCAGGTGGCAAAGCATTTTTGGGAGTGCATCGATACAACGGTTGTTCGATGTCATTTTTGGGAGCTCGATAATTGCTTTTCCAGTGTAGGGAAAATGTTAACTTTTGCAAAATAGACATAACATAAGTATTGTGGTTATGAGTTCTTTTTTCAATAAGGCTTTGTTCACGTTCTTTATAGATATGATTACGACGCTGCTGGCTGGCAGTGACGATACTTCTCAACCTTGTGGCAAACTCCAAGAAGTCGAGAGTTTGATCTCTGGCTGATGCCAAATCTAATATAAATCTGAATTATGCTGTACATGACAGAAACGATACAAAACCGAGTGAGCTTAACTGAATATAGGAATGGTCCATTACAAAGGTAATTTTTTTTTTTTGTTTTACTCACTTGTCATGTATAATACACCGTAAACAGAGCTCCTCATCCACATTCAAGCCCCGCATACCTTTCCGTGGTTTCCCCCTGCCCAGTGTGTATGCTTTGGTTCTCTTCTTTGATAGCACCTCACACTGTGCCACATCGCTCCAGTTCTGTCACCATGTACGTGTTTTACTCTTCCGGGTGTTCAGTCCTCGGTAATTCGAAACCTCTTTCACTCCATCTCCTTGTTCTATCCCTTCTCTGTGTTCTTTTAATTCCTCTCTTGTCTCATCCCTTCCGTATGTCCAGACCATTAAAGTACACCATGGTCAGCTCTCAGTCATACTCTACGTGCTTATTTACCACACATCTCTCAAACGCTGTCATTCAGTACACGATTAAAATTTTGCACAGCACATATCGTCCTCGGGTATTTCATTCCCAACACATGCACCCGCTTTCGTTCTTTTGCATTCAAGACCCCAATATTCTCACACACACACAACACGGCTAGGGCTGGTATACCATTATTCACACTCGTCCTGTGCTACCTAGCCCCTGTACCGCCCTACCTCATAACCACCTTATCTCAACCATGCCAAGGCTACAAGGAACAGGGACAGGATGGACTCCTTTGAAGTAATTTTTTTTTCTTAATGAGATTGTACTCTATTTCATCAACTGACGACAATACAGCCTCGCCAGAGGTATATAGATGCTGAAGATGCTCAAAGTGAAGTCGGACAAAAGTAAGACTTCTGAAACGACGGAAGATTACACTGTAATGTGACACAATACTACTGTCAGACTGCATGAGTTTACACGAGAAAGACAGACAACAGGAGGCCTGATTGGCCCACGAATGAGTCGTCTGTTAAAAACAAACAAACAAGGAGTTTAACTTGACAAGAAAATATAATTCCACTCAACAGTTTTTAAGGTATCACCGACGTTGCTGCACATTAGCCTTCTAGTGTCCCCGTTAGCGCTGTCGTTTATACAGTATATTTACGGCGTTTTTTCTCAGAGTATACTTGAATTTACAAAATATTTGTCTAAACGACTTTTGAAGGTATTTACAGTCTTAGCATTCGCAACGTCTGACGGTAACTTATTCTAGTGCTCAACACACCTATAGGAAAAGCTTTTCCCTCGTCCATACTACATCTTTTAGCTTTGTTTTATTCCAATTGTCCTGATAATCGTATTTTCTTGTATTTCGAAAAGATGCTCGTGATTTACTTTAGCGAACTAGTTCAGAATTTTATTTTGAGCACTTGGATTAAGTCGCCGAGAAGTCTACGTTTTTTAGTGGAGAGGAGATCCAACTGTTTTAGTCTCTCTTCGTTTACCAGATTTCTAAGGAATGGGATCAATTTTGTTGCGCGTATTTGTACTTGCTCTAATTCTCCCTCGTCGTTTTTAGTTTGGGAACCAAAACTGGACTGCATATTCAAGATATAGTCCTACTAAAGAATTGTTTCTGGTGTCTTGTAATCTATGTTCCTAGCTATGAAACCTAACATTTGGTTGTCTTTTTTTACTTGCTGCTTGACACTGTTTAGTGTATTTCAAATTGTTGAGAATGACAACTCCAAGGTCGTTTTCTTCATTTAATTTAGTTAGAGAGTTTCCGAATAGTTTGTAGTCGAAACGTATATTCTTGTCTCCAAAGTGCATAACATTACACTTGTCTACATTAAACTTCATTTGCCATCTGTTTGACCTTTTGCTAGTAAATTAAGGTATCTTTAAATCATTTCGCAATTCCACCTGTTTACAACTCTACCCCCTAGTTTAGTATCGTCAGGAAATTCGGAAATCTTAGATATGAGACCGAGTCCTAGGACATTAATGTGTATTACGAAAATAGTTGGGCCGAGGACCGACCCATGTGGCACACCACTTGTTACGTCTAGCTAGTCTGAGGCTTCGTCGCTTAATACTACACGCTGCTTTCATCCATGTACAGAATTCCGTGTGCTTTGAGCTTATGTAAATGTCTCTTGTCAGGTACTTTATCGAAAGCTTTTTGGAAATCTAAATATGTTACATCAGACAGTACTGATATTTTTTTCATCCCACTTCTGAAGAATAACAAAAAAAATGCCAGTAACTTTGGCAGGCAGGATCTATTGCGAAAACCGTGTTGGTTGTCCGATATAATTTTGTGATGTAGAAACGTGAAAATTTTATCTCGTATTATGTGCTAGTTTCCAGTCGGCACCTGACCATCCGATAGAGATTTGTTGAATAATTATGTTATGGGGTATATCAGTTGTCTCCTGACCTTTTTTGAAAATCTTAGAGCTAATTTATCTGGACTGTAGGATTTTTTAAGATTTAATTGGTCCAGGTATTTAATTACTTCAGAGTTCGCTCTTATTTCTCTACTCTTCAACTTTTATTCAGTAGATCATTGAAACATTTTCATTGGTTGCGATATTCGACATGTTTTTACAGTTGTGAATACGGAGATAAAGGAATACTTTAGTAGGGTTGCTATTTTCTTCTCGTCAGCATTTAGTGTGTCATGTTCGTTTCGTAATGGTCCAATTCCCTTTTACTGTCTTCCTTATTCCTAACTTTCATTTTTTCCCTTTCTCGTGTTTACTCTCTTTGGATTTTGACTAATTCCTGGCGATTTACATAGGTTCTCATTTATTTGAATTTCTAATATGTTTTCTTCTTTTGGCAAATTAGTCCTATTCTCCTATTCACCCATGATGGTTTTGAAATAGTGAAAGTTCTCTGTAATTCGTGAATATGTTTATTTTCAATCTTGAGTAGTGTGTTTTTAGAATTATTCCACATTTCCCCTACTGTGTGAACGTTGAAAGTAAAGTCTTGCAAGAAATGAAATTGTGAGTTGAACGCTTTGCTGAATAGGGGAAAGAAATTAGATGTAGCGTGAACATGAAACTTGCATGTTGGAACTCTGATGTATAGATGGTTGGCTGGTTGTTTGAGTTTTCAGCCCTTCGGTTGCCAAGACATACATTTAGCGCACGCGTCTCCCTGCAAGGCTTATTAATCTTACGGTGTTTTAGATAGTTAAACTTCAGGGTCTTACCATAAGCCCTTAGAAAAGGATGATATGGCCCTTGAGGAGGATGCTACGAGCTTTGAGTAAGACGGTTCGACTCTTGGCGTGTTATGGCACTGGTTTTCATTTGACCCTTAAGGGTCAGGTTAGAGGCCAAATCATTCAGTATAACCAGGGGTCGTACCGTCGTGCTCATGGTTCGCTCTGCCGTGCTGAAGGGTCGTCTGTAACGTCGCGCCCTGAAGTTCGCTCGGGGGGGCTCAACGATAATGGAGGAAAAAAAGTACAGTTCTAAGCAGTGTTAGAGTTGCTATTGAATGAAATAATCTAAGCGATGATGATGTGGATGCAGACAGTATTAAGAAATTTAAAAGCGTCTGATATTCTAGAAATTTCGTTCAATGACCTACGAGGTGTAGACCTCTCTTCCCGTGCAATAATATAGATAAATACTAGTAGGTAATTGCACAGAGACATGCATACGTGTGCAACTGATTCCAAAGATCATTTATCATTACATAAAATTTTGTTGGTTTAATGATGGATAACCTTGCGAAATTTTTAAAATCTCCTCGGGAATTTTGGTATCATATTAGCAGAGTTGATCGCAATATTTTTTCTAGTGGATTGAAGGAATTTTAAAAGTGTAATAAACCTATGCTCATCACTTCGTTTTGTAAACAATATGTGAAAATCTGGTAGTCTATAATCAGGTAATTACTAAAAATCACAAAAAATACATTTACATAGAAAGTTATTGTTGTGTTTTGGTTTAATCCTTCGTGACGTCACAAGCAGTCGACGTGTTTACATTGAACTCGATGACAGGGATACGTAAAGTTTAACTTAGAACACCTTTAAAATAGGTGCGTCTGCTCAATATATTCCTTTTCACTCTGTGTTTAATCCCATTAGATAAGGTAAGCTGTATACTTTTTGTCCCAAAATATATGTGTATATAAACTTGAATATTTTTTTTATATCAAGGGGGACGAGAGGAGGAAAGCTAGGCTGAAATGTGTTGACGTTGACGTTTTAGTCTTCTTGGCAAGTTTCAGAATGTAATCTGTATAGAAAATCCTGTTTTTGTCTGTATTCAGATATAGGCTTAGATTGTTTGCCATGTCATCAGCCTGCTTGGAATCTTTACCTTGTTGAGATGCATTCATATGCTACACGTTGACTTTAATTTAAAACTAGCATTATGCAGAGGTTATTTTGCTTATTAGTTGTTACCGGTTGGATTACCACTTATATATCCTGTATTTCCATTATGATAGTGGTTTGATCGTCTTTATCTACAGTATTTTCAAATATCGAGTAATATAGATATGATTTCTAATGAGTGTCAACAGGTTTAATTGTATTTTGCCCACTTCGGTCGCGTGAGAGCTTATACCAGTCATCATTAAGTCTAACCAGTGATGGGTAAAAACAGTTAGACCTATCAATATTACCAAACCCCTAACGACGGGGCTCTCTTGTCCAAACTCGAGCATGCCTCAACATAAAGATGGTAGAAGGGCAGATGAATGATATTTTTCTAGATTACCTCTGCATTGCTATTAACTTTGAATAGTGAGTGGTTATGTTCTGTAATGTTTGTGTAGTGGTAAGAGAATACATAAATGATTTTGTGCCTTTGTATTACTTAACAATATCAAATAAGATGGTTGTAGCACATCGAAGAAAATTTGGGTTTAGCTTTTAAGAATTAATGTCTTACCCGTAAAGATCAACAGAACTTATGAAAATTTGCCTAACCTCCATAGCAGTGAAGATATCTAATAATTTTTATTTATTTGAGGTATATAGCAGTCACCCCCTTGTTGAACACCACTCAAATAGTGCCAAATGTTAACAAAGAGACAACACAGCAAGCTGTCATGCAATCTTCAATAGATGACAAATAAGATGGTGTATTCTTTATATTTTGGCTATTGTGTTTGGTTTTCATGGGTTCAGCTAGTATTGTACATGTGTATTTCCTTGTAGTACATTAATTTTCTCTACATTTTCCTAGATATATATAAACAAGTGCTGTATTTAACCTCGTTGCTATGGCAGTTATAACGTCCAAGGATGCTCTATATGCAGAAGATTCTAAGAAACTCTTAAAAATATCTCCTTGAGCTCATTCTTATGACTGCAGTAACTAGAATAAGATTTTTCAAATGAAATTACACGCACGTCAACCTAGTGACACATCATACACAGCTGCTACATCCTGTGATTTATGGTGTATATTCAGTTGTTTGGTATTTTAAAGGGTTTTAACATAAATATGTTTGCTATGAGTACTGTCTGTTACCTTGCAAGAGTGATACAGCTTTAAAAATCATTACATAAAGTGAAGGCACAAATGATAATAGGCTTGCTTGATATTTCCACATATATTGATTAGTGTATGAAAGAAATTTAGGATGCATTGTCTGTTAACAGTGCATGGAATATCAGTACAGGCATTGATTGCTGTATATACGTGCTCCAGCCTCAGTGAAGAAAAAATTTACTGGGATGAATAAACACTAACTGCATTCACTGAAAAATATGACATATATGGGTTGACATTGTTCCCTATTTTCATTAACTGAAATATATTGTTCTAAATCATGCTCCATGACTGCTATTGTATTCTTTAAACAAAATACTACCATGCAGAACAAAATCACTCAATTTTTGAAGCAAATAACTATGCAAAACTTATTATGAAAATCACCACGCCAAAGAAACGATGTTGAAAATAAGCAAATTAGCAATTAGCTTTGGATATTGAGTGATTTTCTCCTGAGATGTTAGTGTAGTGTTTAGAAAATACAATTCCAGTTGTGAATGATTTGAGTCGTTATTCTTAATTGAATAATTTTTGATAAGGCAATATTATGGTACTGTATCAAGGAGTACGTTGGGTGTGATTAAAGTGAGTATGAAATACGTTTATGAAAAATCAGTATAACATGAAAACCATACAAAACTTTCCTTGCAGTTGAGATTCACATATATATTCAGTATTCTGGTTGAAATGTACCAGTCACACCCATGACTGAGGTCTGCTTAAATGGTACCATATATCAAGAAACAGATGACACAGTAAGTAGTTTTGCATTTCCCAGCTGCAAACAAACTAAATATTGGTATACTTGTACTTGTGATGTACCAATGTATTGGCCACTTTTGCTAATGTAATGGTTTTGGTAAAAAAAAATTCTATTGCTCACAATGATTTATACATTTAATGATAAATTATAGTGAAAAAGAATGAGATATTTTACAAAAATGTTTGAGGTAAAAAAGCTTCTTTTTATGATATGCAGTATTCATTATGTTGTTCAAACTGTATGATTGAATTGTTATAATCATTATATCGCTACTCATATAAAAAAGATTATGCAAAGGGTAAGGCGTATCTTTGAAAATGATACTGTAAATTTGTTTTTCACTTTTTTTTATTTCTTTATCAATGAAAATGGTGAAACACATCACAGAAATAGCAGGTCTGCTTGTAAGAAACTGAGAGTCCTGTTTAGATGTCGAAATTTCTTCAGAACAGTTGCTCCATTTATTTTTTTTTTCATACATATTTGCCATTTCTTGCGTTAGGGAGGTTAGTGTTAAGAACAGAGGACTGAGCCTTAGAGAGAATATCTTTACTTGGCCCCTTCCTCTGATCCTTCTTTTGGAAAATAAAGAAATAGGAGGGGAGGATTTCCAGCCCCTGCTCCCTCCCCTTTTAGTCGCCTTCTACGACATGCAGGGAATATGTGGGAAGTATTCTTTCTCCCCTATCTCCATTTATACAGAGGATTAATCTGTTGTTGTATGGACTACTGCTTTCACATCTGGGGTGATTCTAGCTGTGCATTCTTTCTTGACAGAGTTGAGTCGAGAGCGATCTTACTCATAAAATCTCCCAGGATGATGACAATACTTGACCCAGTTGCTGTACACCGCAATGTTGGTTCACTTTCCCTGTTTTATCGGTATCACTGATTTTGCTCCCAAGAACTGGCTAGACCATGCTATGCTTGGCAAGCTGCTGCATCACATGATTACTGTGTGGCCGTTGGCAAGTCAAGAGTGGGTAATTTGATAACTGTTTCAATCTTTACACCTCGAAGCTTTTGAACTTTTTACCCTCTCGTCTTTACCAACAACTAGCACATTTCGAAAGACAGGGTTTTCACTTCTGCCAAAATACGTAAATACTTCCCCTTGTATTTTCTTTTTCCTTATCATTAAATTTTGTATATTACCCTTAAGGTCTGGTGATGATATGAATTTTTGTCTGTGACTGGAGCCTCCAACGTAAAAAAAAAAGATTTTATCAGAGTATTGTAGATCTGCTCCAGTCACACTTATGATTCAGAAGATACCAAATGTGAAATGGAATTACTGGCAAGGAGAAAAATAAAAGAAGATTAGTTATTTTTACTTTATTTCTATGCATGACCAGAATATCCTGTGTTAATAGGCTCTGTCTGCAAGAGGTTACAACACACATGGAAAATAATTTTTAGTGGGGTTGTATCATCGAGAGTACTGCCTCATAGAAGCCTTTAGAAAGAGGTCCTGGTGAACACCAGAACTCTTTCAGAGAAACTGGTTCAGGTTGATTACAAATTAAATGAATAACTATGGTATCCTGTATGCTTAGATTGATTAATGTACCGTATCATATTCCATTTTTATGACTGAACAGAGTATCTTTGTAATAATCCTTTTATACCTTCCTTTACCTTATATGAACTTATCCCTAGGGATAGGGGAGAAGGAATGCTTCCCACGTGTTCCCTGCATGTCGTAGAAGGTGACTAAAGGGGGACGGGAACAGAGGGCTGGACACCCTTCCCTCCTTGTATTTCAATTTCTAAAAGGGGAAACGAGAATGAGTCAAGCGGGGATTGCGCATCCTCTTTGAAGGCTTAGATTGGGGTGTCTGAATGTGTGTGAATGTAACCAAAATGAGAAGAAAGGAGAGATAGGTGTTATGTTTGAGGAAAGAAACTGGATGATCTGGCTTGAAGTGAAACGAAGCTCAAGGGTAAAGGGGAAGAATGGTTTGGAAAAGTATTAGGAGTAAAGTCAGGGGTTGGTGAGAGATCAAGAGCTAAGGAAGGAGTAGCACTACTCCTGAAGCAGGAGTTGTGGTAGAGTGTGATAGAGTGTAAGAAAGTGAATTTTAGATTGGTGTGGGTAAAACTGAAAGTGCATGGAGAGAGATGGCTGGTTATTGGTGCTTATGCACCTGCTTATGAGAAGAAAGATCATGAGAGGCAAGTGTTTTGGGAGCAGCAGAGTGAGTGTGTTAGTAGTTTTGATGCACGAGACCGGGTTATAGTGATGGGTGATTTGAATGCAAAGGTGAGTAATG
>JAUUDY010116038.1:0-13988 GCA_032361765.1 Panulirus inflatus
GTGAATACCAATGAGAGCATCGCAACATACTGGATAAAATTCCAGGGGTTGCTTGATTGTGATGATCGCTTCAAGTCAGCCCATCAGGTAACAGAGTCCTTGAAAAGTCTTAGAATTTAACTTAGGGACTGAGTGGTATTACCCTGTGTTAGAATTAAGAGATTAACCTGCATTTTAAAAACCAAAAACCAGGATTAGATTGAGGCAGTGCATGTGTGGAATCTTTATTTCACACAGGCAGAAACATGCCTTATTTCATTGTCAACTCAGTGCATTTATATTTCATACATTTGTGAGAGCTCCTTCTCTGTCATGGCACAGCAGTGGATTTTAATTGACTTACACAAATAGAACTTGACGCTAGTAAAGGAATATCTAATGATGAAACTTTTATGTGAAACATTTTTTCTGTGCCATTCATCATAAATGGAAGCTCTCATGTACTGTATTTCAGAATACGTTTAGAAGATATATTTGTTACTAAGTAGAACCTGCAGAAGCCTTTATGAATAAAGGAGCAATGAAGTTTCAACATCATCACATGAAATTATAGATATATTGGTTTCTTTAAGATATTTTTTTGGTGAAATCAGCTAGGGATATATTTGAGCTCTTGCAATATCCCCATTCACATTTGCTGTTAAAGATTCTGAGAACAATCGTTCTTATTGGATGCCATTATGACCTCATGATAGATAATTACTATTACCTTGTGTTGGACACTAGTGTGGTATCATAATAAAAAAAATGAAACAACAATATAATGGTACCAGATTTCATACAAGGAATGTGTAGGATCCCAATATCACGTACGTATATGGAGTTTGTGCAGAGAACCATTAGTGTCCCGCCAAATGCTACTGGGCAAACATTGATGTTTCACTTGTACTTGCAAAATTATATGAAAAATATCATTATTTGATAGTATTTTCTGCAAAGTCCTTTCATTGGGTTTTTAGCAAACTCCTGAACTATTGATTATCAAAACGTGTGTGGGCAGAGCTTTTTGTAGAAGGGTCTAATGTTCCCACGGACTGTTGTTGTGCTTAATTGAATATTTCATTAATACTTGCATTGATTATAGACCTCTTCTGCCCAGTTCTCCTCCACAGAATTTTAACAAGTAGTGAACTAATAATCAGTTAGACATTAAAAAAGATAGTAAAGAATGTGGATGGGAAAACCCAAGTGCTCTTGTAGACTGACAGTTATTCAGATAATCAGAAACACAATGGGGAAAATAGGAAAAAATATATTATAACATACTGAGAAGCCCATGCAGTTGGCTGCATTTAAAAATTGATTAATGTGTATGTGGAAAAGTATTAAGCTCATCTTGTACATCAAATAGAATGTAAGTCAGTCTTAATAGTTAAATTTTAGATTAAGGATTGTTTATTTATTCATGTATAGCATATTAAGAATCAGTTGTGCAAGTTAAAGCAAGATAATCTTTTAACATTATCAAGATGGTTTCATGCACATTCAATTTTTTCTTTAGCTAGTAATATCTCATATGGAATGCTGTATGGGAATTGTTTTGGTAATATTTTTGAATTATTATTTAATGTATATTCAATAGTTCTTTTGGTAGTCTGCTAGTTTGCATTGATTAGTGGATGACATTACTATCTGGTAAAATCCTCTGACATGCTATCTGGCGAAATCCTCTGACAGTAGCTTATTCTGCAGGTGGTAGTGATGAGATATGAGGGTGCTGAGGGCTTTCCTGGCAGTCTTGATGAAATTGATTACAGATCTACCATCCGTGAAGGCCTGGTCAGTTTGCCTATACCCACTGTTTGACATTACCTTCATTGGGACTGTTATGAGAACCATGTCTTGTTCATACTAATTGACAGCCTTAACTGTATTGTACTCCTTCATGATACTTCATTTTCCCTTTTAATTTTTTCCACTGTGATGTCATAATTGGTGCTCTTAACTTGTTTGATGTCTGTACTGGTTTTTTTTGTTTTCTCACTGTTGTCCTTAGGCTGTCCATCCTTCAGATGACTATGCTAAATAAAACTTTTGTGCTCTTACAACAAAGATATGGATAAATTTATTCATTTAAGAAAGTATG
Source organism: Panulirus inflatus (assembly GCA_032361765.1). Classification (NCBI taxonomy): domain Eukaryota; kingdom Metazoa; phylum Arthropoda; class Malacostraca; order Decapoda; family Palinuridae; genus Panulirus; species Panulirus inflatus. Next base: position 2,087 of record JAUUDY010116038.1, read on the forward strand.
GGAAAAAAAAGCAGACAATCTATGACCACTCATTGTGTCCTTAAAGGGCAGAATATTGCTTTCTTAAGCATAGATGTTCGTATAGTCAAGGATAGGTACCTTTTACTGTGTTGAAAGGGATTTTCAAATGGTAATTACCTTTTTAGCATCAGGACCATATGATACAAAATTACTGCAGTCACAGATAACTTTTCAATATCATCTTATCTGCTTCTCTCCCCGTGCTTTCTTCTATTTTCTGCTTCCTTTAAGAAAAGATACTTCTTGCTGAAATACATTGATGACCAATTGCATTAAAAGTAGAGAGTTTACACTTAGTATTTTAATCTGTATAAACAAAGAAACATATAGGTTAATATCTTATAAATAGAAAGACAAATGTATACAGAGATGAGGAAGAATAGGTGGTATAGATATGCAGATATATAAATAAGTATAGATAAAAAGAAACATATATGTAGATAGATATGATGGATAAGATAGATGGACTTCATATGACATTTATTTGCACAATATCAGGTTGTTTCTGCTTATTTTCTGCCTATCCTCTGTTTTCTTCTCATGTTTTTCTCTAAGCTGAGATTCCTTCCTTCTTATTAGTTTGCCTCCTCCCTTCTTCCTTCCTGAAATGATATAACATCATATCAGCTGAACTCCCTCCCCAACTCTTTCACTCCCTTCTCTATCAAGTGAATCATCTTTCTCTTGCAACAGCTTGAACTACCTTCCTTCAAACATTAACCCTATCCCTCCTTTTCCTCTCTTTTTCATGTTTACCATGGGAGTAAGCCTCTTCATACCCTAACTTAAGTCCTGTCTTCCTGTTCACTGCTTTCTTTTCACTCTTTTCAAAATACTTTTTCAATATCTGAACTTTCCTTACCCCTTACCACAGCAACTAAACAAGCTAAATGCTGCCCCTGGAGATGGCACCTTCCTGACGGCAGCTGAGATTCGTTCTGTACGTATGGGTGAAGACATCTTTCGTGCCCCTGACTACAAGTTTTGGCTCGACTTCGACTTCTTTGGGAAGGACAATCACCTCTTCCATCATGAGCTTTACTACCCCTTCTTAGGAGGTTTGCAGTCTTCATTCTTGTTAGTTTCTTTGGAGTGCTTTCAGTAGAATTAATGCCCTCCTTCAAATGTTTAACACCTTGGCAGATTCCATTGGATGACTTGAACATCTCTGAGAAAGTATGTCTCTAGTTAGCTAAAACCCCTGATGGACATATCAAAAACCAGACAGTTTGATTAGTGTATATTCATAAAGGGTGTTTGTTTTATTTTCAACTTTAATTATTGTGTGCATACAGAAAATCTGCATCGGTCTCAATATTTTCATTAGTATGTGATTCAGGATTTTTTGGAATATTACATTCACATCTGGAAAGTGACATTTTGTAGTCTACAGACAAAAGCCATCCTTAATCATGCCCTGAAAAACTGAATTTGAGTCACACATACTTGCTGAAGTCCAGTCTCAGTTGCTAAATGTAGTCGCTTTTGAATCCTTACATTTTACTTTGCACCTCAACTCTTAAATCTGCAGGGACAAGTTTTATCCTATACAGATGCCAAGAGCATAAATTTTAGCCCATATTATATGTTTAAAACTATCCCATGTCCTATAAGACTGTAGTTCACCCCTAGTCTTAAGTCTGAACTTAGGCACTTTCTATGCTTAAAACTGTCCCATGTCATAAAAGAGTATAGCTCATCTCATTGCTTAAATCCTAACACTGAAGCTCACTCCTGGTCAAGTCCTCAAAGTCTTGAAGTTTAGCCCTATTCAACTCATGAGAACTGAAAGTTGCTCCCATAAATTTTTTCAAATACAAGTGTATTTTCCACAGCTCACTCTAATCCAGTTTCCCCTTAAATGTCATTTAAAACCAGTCTATTCATACTCAGTCTGTGTATTTACTCTGCAGTGACACAGATTAGAGAATCCATCTTCTTCCCCATGTTGAAAAGGAAACTAACTTCAATACATTGTTTAAAGATGAATCAGCTGAGATTCCCCATCCCTCTCCTGATAGTAAAATCTAGTCCTGCTTCTCTCCACACTGAAGAATACATTATATTCACCCCCTGCTGAAGTAAAGAAATCAGTCTTTTTTCTCCCAAAAGAATTATATGATAATCCCCATGTTCCAGTAGAGACAAAGAAAGTAGGTTCTCATTCTTTCCACAGTAAGGCAGCCACTCCGAGTGTTCCTGCCACAGATAAATGAAATCAGCCTCAAGTTGCCAAGTGCCCCTCCCTTATCACAGCCTGAGAATGTTGACTACAGCTCCTTTTGCAATGCCACTGCCAAGAGGAACTGCCAGGGTGATTTCTGCTACTGCCCTCATGTCCTCAATGTCAAGAAAAACAGTCTGGTTGAACTGATTCTTGTTGATGAAGGTGAGTTTAGTGAAAGGGAAAACTAAAAGTTGATGGTCAGGTTGTGTGCCACTACAAAACCTCTCAGGGTTATAATGTTAAGTGATTGTTAGGACTTGTAGATCATGGTGAATTTAACACAGCACCTCACTTCAGTCATGTTAGTAGGCACTGATTGGTGCTAGTGATAATGAGTTTAGGAAAATGGGTGAAATTTTAGTATTGCTTTTGTGTGTGATGGTTTGTTTGATGTTGGATGATACTGCACAGTGTTCATGGCTGATGAAGTTTAGTACTATTGTATAACCTTACACCTAGAAGATTAAGAATTTCATAATGATAGACATTAATGTTTTGGAATGTGAAAATAAGACTGTTTTGTAGTGCTTGACTAAGGGAATTGGAATATATTCTGATGATGGTGTGGTTTTGTATTGATAAATGAAATTGGATAGGATGCTGTTAGGAAAATGGAACAAATCTATCAATATATGAAAGTAAATGCTTTGATTATAGGGACAGATGTAAATTTATACTCTTAGGGAAAAAGGTACAATGTATTAGTAGGTGGGGAAACACTGTTCTTGGTAGCAAAAGTGGGTAAGGTTTAAGTGATGTAATGATGCTAAGAATTATGTATAATGGTTAAACTGTGAAGGAATAGTGAAAAAGGAGCTCTCATCATAGATTTTTGTGTATAATTTTATTTTGAATAGTCCTTTCTTATGGTGATTTACTTTTGAGTATCAGACCAGCCTATGCTCAGTCATGAAACATGATGTATGATCCATACTTGTATTTGAACAAGAAGTCATTTAAGATTCAAAACATCATCCCCTAATCAGCTTCTATTCTATTTTACTTTATTCTTACATTTTCATGAAAGTAAAAATTCAACTATAAACTTTTTTGATTTGGAAACCTTTCTTATAGTATGTTCAGAGCTGGTGATATCATCTTAAGAGTCTGGATTGACTTGGGAATACCTTTAAGTTTAGAAAGATGATGGATGACTTAGCAGGGCATTGTACTAAAAATGTTTTTTCTAATGTCCATAGCATGGGTAAATGTAAGAGATGTAAGAGGAGTGAGAGATGTGATTTGAGTGTAGTGGAGCACCATATACTGAAGAACTGTGTGTGAGACAGAGCTGATCATCAGTTTTACCTCGGGTTTTGTGAACCATTAGGAACTTTACACGTCTTGTCTACTAATGTACTCTGGCGTTATGCTGTTTTTCTCAGGTGTTGTGTACTGGGCCAACCACCCCTTCCACTTGCATGGCCATGCCTTTCAAGTCCTGGCTATGGGTCGTCTAGGAGAGAACACCACCCTTGAGAAGGTATGTAGAAGTGTTTTGTTGTCGCTTACTTTTACAAGGTGACATATGCAGGACAGAGTGAGGGACTCTATCTGCCCAAGTACTGAAAGTATTGATGAGATTATGAGGATGTTAGGCAACTGCATTGTGTAGAAATGATACATTGTAAACTTTTGATAGAGTTAGCATATTTAATCGAAGTAGAAAGGTGTTGATAGGTAGAGAGACAGACATGTAAGAGAGAATTACATTAAGGCAGATTGATAGATAGTTTAACAATAAAGACCGATAGATATATAGCAGTCAAGAGATAGGCAACTTATTTTACCAAGTTATCTTTGTCACTTTTGGCAAGGTAGCATTAGGTAGAGAACATGGATCTCATTGAACACATCTATTCTCTAGCTGGCAGTTCATCTACTCCACCCTGATCATCCACCATTTCAAAAGCAGATGTAATAGTTAGAGACCATACAAAAAAAAATCACTGGCTACTAGATGAAACAAAACTACTTCCAATGTAATCCCAGCTCAGTATTCTTCCAATAAAAGCTCACTTCAATATACTGGGCACTCGTGTCTTTGCAACAGAACTAAACTCCTCCCACTCAGACCACATCTTAACTAGCCTTGAACCCCAAGTAGAAATGAAAAGAGTGTACCCCTGCTTCACCCTTCAGCAATCAATACTCACAGATCTCATCTTTCCCAGCAGACACAACGTTGACAAAACATGTATATCCTATAACAACTCAACCAGTATTAATCTGTCCTTCCAAACCAGTCTGAAACATCACTCCACCAGATATGTACCCCTATGAAATTACACTCTCCAGGGATGTGCAAGCTGTGCTTTCTTGTTTTCATTTTGAATACCTTCTACTTCTCCAACATTACAAACATCACAGGACCTTTCATGCCCAATATGCAGTACTCTTCACTTATCCTGCACTTACCTAAGGAATATGCTCAATGTCACCTCATTTCTTGACCTGTGATCCCTATGTGGATATAGCTGGTTTTCTGTGTGTTATGAGATTCCCATGGAAGGTGATCCTGGGGCAGGAGGGTAAGATATATACTTTTTGATAGAATATATATATCACATGCTTAATAACACTGTATCATATATGATGCTGAACGTATGGCTTGTGCTACAGGTTCAGGAGCTAGATGCAGCAGGGTTGATTGAGCGTAACTACGACCATCCACCTACTAAAGACACAGTGACTGTACCTGATGGAGGGTACACTGTCATACGCTTTATTGCCTCTAATCCAGGTAAGATGGTTATACATTATACACTAAATTTTTTTTTTTCATCAAATGCCATATGATCAGGACAGCCTTATGCTTCATATTCTTCAGCTAAGGAAAGCCATATACACATCACATACTAGAGATAAACGCCATTTCAGCCTAACTAAAGATAACAACCATCCCAGCCCAGAAAGACAAAGTTGCCATATCTAAATATTATTCAGTTTACTTAGCTAACATGACAGAGGCAAAAAGTTTAGTGATCTACAATTGAAAGTACACAATTTGTATATGAAAACATTGTGAGGGTAAAATATATATACACAGATTGTGTATGAAAACCTCGAAAGAGTTAATGATTTAGTGACCTGGTTATTGGATGAGTGAAATTCAGTTGAGCAGGGAGGCCTAGCCTTAATGATTTGATAATATGGTTATTGGATGAATGAAATTCATTTGATTAGGGAGGCATCGTCTAACTGTGAAGGTGGCTCATACCTTAATTGCCAGCCAAGATCAATCAGACAGACTAGATAAAGACATTCAGATCTCATGCAATGACAACTAATTCCTGCACGAAATAGAGCTTTCCTTAAGCATACTGTATCTCTCTGGACACTATTATGCAAAGTATTGAGAGCTTTCCTTAAGCATACTGTATCTCTCTGGACACTATTATGCAAAGTATTGAAAGTCTTTTTTCTTTTATAAAGGCCACAAAGAGGAGAATGTAGTTACGGAATAGATTTCCCTGTGCAAACATAAAAGTATTTTATAGGTTTTAATTTAGTTTTGTTTGATAACAAATAGCTTGGTCCACCCTGCTTATTCATTTTCCCAGAATAATGGGTTACATTTTGGTTACCAGCCCCTCTGGTTTCCAGCCAACTTGTGGATATTTTCTTGGCATCTCAAGAAAATAGTTTTGCTTCAAAGAGTTGTTTTTAACTTATCCTGAGTGAGCATATTGATGAATGCTGCCTTTCCATCCAGTCTGTTTGTTTTATTTGTAAAAGTATGATCTGATTCTTGCCAGGCAGTAACCCGAAGTATAGGAATTTCTCCTCAGCATGGATTTAGGTAGTGATAGTTTGTTAGGAGCTAATTGCTGACAAGTAGTATAATTTGAGGTCTATTGCACTGTCATAGATAATCTTATCATGTCTTTTTATTATGAATCACTGTCTCCACAAGATGTCAGTAGTTATTGTACTTTAGTCTCATCCCATCTAGCCTGGAGAAAGTCTCATAGTGCATAAAGTTTTTCCCCAGTTTCATGTTTCCCCTTTGACATTCCCCTTTTTCCCCATTAGTTTTTGTGTTTTCCAATTTCCCCTTTTCACTTTTATGGTATTCTGGATCTCCATTTTCTCTGTACTCAATTTTTTCTTTTTTGTTTGCAGGTTACTGGCTCTTCCATTGCCATATAAGCTTTCATGTGGAGGTAGGAATGGGTTTGGTGTTCCATGTAGGGGATCAAAGTATGATTCCTCCTGTGCCCAAGAATTTTCCCCGTTGTGGGCATTGGACCCCTGACCCTGACCCCAACTTCAGGTCTAACCTCCTCCAATACCTAAAGGAACAGAATGAGGAGAAGACCACTATTGACCTTGATCTGCTGCCGAGTAATGACAAACATCCAGGTCCCAGTTATGCTACACCCACGCAAACAAATGAGCAGAATCAGCATGAACTTTCATCAAACTCTTTACATGAAAATGAAATGCTTTCAAGCCAAAAGACAATAAATGTTTCCTGTTGTCTCATTGTGCTTGCATTTATACTCAGTATTTTGACATAATCAACAAGTGAAAATTTAGAAAAGTCATAGATTCTTTAGATTTCTGACCATGGCAGAGAGTGATTCCTGCTGTTCAAAGATAAAGTAATATTTTTTTATGTGGCTACTGGAGCATTCTAATTTAGACATTTTCAGTCATGTATTACTTCACTGAACTTGTACTGCAGAGCTAAGTAGTTTAGTTCTGATAGCGTAACATGTAGACTTTGTGCCATGAATTTATTGGAAGGAAGACTTGTCGAAATACCATGGATAAAGAAAATAAAGTACTTTGCACAAAAAACGTACATTAGGCTGTATGGTGTTGGGAATGTAAGGAACATGCAGTCCCTAATTGAAAAAACATCTCTTTTTGAGTTTATGTGTTTTTTCTATTATTCTTACTACCACTGTTCAAAAAGTGTTTTTATTGGTAAAGTTGTCTGAAGAGTACATATTAGAATCATGAAATTTTGGTTGAAGGCATATCGGAATTTTCAGTATATTTCAGGAAGTTTGTGTCTCACATTCCAGTTGCACAGCATACAGGAAGAAATGTATTGTCATATTTGATAATTGAAATTTTTCTTTAATGTGAATTAAAAAGTGCTACCTAAGAGTATCTAAGATTGTGATATTTATGTTGTGTTATCAGTATTACTAAATGTTTACTAACTTGTCCTTGTGTAGAATTAGTTGTCATTTAGCCTTAGGGAAGGATCAGTGATCAACTTTAGGTTGCGAGCCATATTACTGAATGATTGAGACCACCCTATGTATATTATTATGATCTCGCATTCTGCATACAATTTTCATACAAAAATGTTAATGATAATCACTGGTTGATTTCACAGTGCAGCTCTTACCTATACTTTTAGAGATATTCACAGGTTATTCACATACCTTAGCTAGGTGTGTTGAGGGTACAGCATCAAAGATTTTAACATGACCCTGCTCCACCCTCTCCACTTTGCCCAACCTTCTGTAGCATTGCCTTTGTGGCATGATGCATTTCAAATTTAGTTACCAATTTTTGAGTTTTTTCTCAGTATACTTTTTCCATCCAGATAATGAATTAGGTATGTGCAAAAGAAGTAAATCCTCAAAAGCAAAGCTGGATTTCCACAACAGTATTGGTAATCTTTTAGTTGGAAGGCACTTTAGGGTTGATGATATCAGTTTGGGGTAGTCACCTACCGGCTTTTTTCATCAAGTTAATGAGATCACTAGTTTGTTGAATGTCATCATCAGTGACAGGGTAGTTGGTGAATTGCTAAGTTTCCTCAAAATACTTATGACATTATTCCATTATCCCCATTGGTTGGTCAAGTGTCAGCAGTGGCCACTCTTTGGCTGAGTGTTAGGTATTTCTCTTACTGATCTCAGCAAAGATATTTTCTAAGCACACACATGTGTTTTCCAGTTATCCTACTCAGTAGGACTATTTACTCTTTTGTAGTGCATTTAGTTACCAAAATATAAATTCTGCAACCTTGTCCATATTATCATCTCTTTGATAAGGCGTTAGTCTGAATTGCGTATTTTCAAGTGAAATATCCAACAATGGCCCTGCTGATAAGCATTGCTTTTTGAATCAAATTGTCTTTATCTAAATAATGTATATTAGAGGAAAAGTTTAGTTTTAATTTGTGCATTTTGTGAAGAGCATTAAGTCATTCCTGATCTGTAAATAGATATTGTAGTTGTAGAAGTCAGTCCTGATGCCTTAAGTTTATGAACTGGAAAACTCACAAGTGAAAGAGTAGAATGCAAAGATGGATCCAGAAGGAAGGGGCATAATGAGAACCACTTTCTCATCTTGGAAACTCTTTATTTAGATTAAAAATTCCTCCCCAGATTGAAACTCCACTTTCAGGTAAAACACTCTCCTTCACCTCGGGATATTTTCTGCCACCTTAGAAACAACTCCCACTACTAAGAAACTATTTATTCTGTTTAGAAATTCCTTTTTTATCTTCAAAGTAGTGATACAAATATTCATATTTGAATTCTTTGTAGAAACTATTTGTTCTGTTTAGAAATTCCTCTCTCATCTTCAAAGTAGTATTATATGAATATTCATATAAGAATTCTTTCTCGTGGGTTGGAAAACTGCAGGGAACACTTATATACTCTCTTCACTGAACATTCCATTAACTGGACACTTAGAGCATTCCCAAAGTTGGACCCCCTCCTAATTTGATCACACGGTAGGTTGGACACTGCTTGAATTGGACAGCATAAGTCTTAGGTTTGGTATTTTGGGATATTAACAATGTTATGATTCAATGTACCTCAGTTTTCCATTTATTTTTTATAGACTAAGCAATAAAAAATATTCATGTAGAGAACAACTAAAATGATAAAAGAATATATTAACTTTTGAGACAAATGAGAATAGATTCTCCTTAATCTCAAATTGATGTTGAATATTAGATTTTTTTTATAAAGTCTGTTATAAGGCTTTTATGAATTATGCTATTTTTGTAGCTAAGTTTTGCACATATTTTGAATAAACTGTAATTATTTGTTATATTTTGTTAAATTGAAAATTAGTGCAAGGTTTTTATCACATGTCTTTAATATATTTGTATATAATATGTAAGATATTTGAACTAGTTTTAATTTTTGTATCTATTTAACTTTAAATTGGAGCTAAGAGTTGTATTATTAAAACTTGAATGATTGCCATTACCTTCTAAATACTGTATTGTAAGTATGCAGAGATAGCCATACATGATCAGCAGAGGATTTTATTATGTTAAAATCCTCAGTATCCTGTTTTTGGCTTTTTTTTCAGAAATTTAATCCTTATAACATAGAGGGAAGCCTTGTAAATGTTAACAATACAACCCTTCGAAGCAACAGTTCCACAAAGCCGTCCATAATGCACCTTCATCACTTAGATCTGTCATATTGCATTATTCATATTTTTATATATGTCTGATAGTATCATTGCTGATCATTATATGGGTAACAGGCATTTATTTATGATGTATGTATATTGGTAATATAAAATGTTCTAATTATCTTTTTGAAATTTTATTTTGTTGTGCAGCTTTCACTGTTATAAACATTACATTTTGACAAAGTTTTAGCAAGTGACTGTTACATAGCTCTTTAAGTCAAGATGTTTCGTGGAAAATCTAATTGATTAATCATTGGGTATTTAGGAACCTGCAGATATGACTTAAAGTAGTGTATTACTTTCGTAATCTCAATACAAATCAGAGTTCGTAGAGTGATATATGCAGTGGCCTGCTTGTTCATGGTTATTCAGACCTGTAAGCCTCTTGCAAACTGTAACAAGACAACTCTGTAAAGGAATAATGAAAGATGTGGGATACCAGGTATCAAATGTGTTACGTGTAGATCGTCAATTACAAGTAATGAAACATCGTACTCAAACTTTTCATCATCCAACGAATATCAATAAAGTCTACTGTGGTTGCCACTGCACGTGGTATATCATCTTCCTTAACATCTTCTTGTAAAGTCATAGCAGAAGAGAGGTTAGTGTGTTAACTAGTTTCCTTTTGTGTTGTACTGAAGTGTCCTTGATTGCATAATTTGTGTGTACACGAGACCATTTTGTTTCACGATCTTTTTTTTTTTTTTTAGTTTTATGTATGTATATCCCTTTTCTTTTATGTAAATACCGAAGAACATACTTTGTAAGGGTAGTGTTCATCTGAAAGTCGGGGAAAATATTTAACCAATTTTTTGGTGGTAAGACAATGGATATTAATAACTCATAACAGTCATTGAGCTGTAACAATGCACGTTCTTTAGATGAATTTCTTATGTTCAGTACTTTACAAGATAATTATAGACGTGCTATTTAGTGTATTCATGAGTGTAAAAGATAACTATTAGTGTATTTTGGGAAAAATGTTTGTGCTCTTACTGCCTCTCAACCTCTATGTATTTACATATTTTACGTGATTTAGATATTTTCTTATCTATGTATGTACATATTTTATGTGATTTGAATATTTTCTTATCCAATCACTTTGTTCAACGCTCATTTAACCAGATCATGAGTAATTTTCGTCATTGGAAGCTATTTTTAACCAGTTTAAATGCCAGGCGTGGAAAATGGTAGACTCGTTTGTGTCGAGACGTCACCCGTGTAGCCTTTTAACTGTAAGAACTTGACATGTGCGGCGCATTGTGATTCTGGCTACATTTAAAGGTCCTGATAATATTCACCGGAGGAATGAAGAAACCTGGGCTGTTGGCTATTCGATACATGGATTCTCCCTGCATTATAGAAGATAGCGATATAGGAAAGGTAAGCTTGAGGACTTGGAATTTGGGTGTTTGTTTATTGTTCTCTGGATCTCGTGATGGCTACATACGAATGCATTGATGGCGTAGTTTGTATATAGGTTGATTGTGAAGCCCTTTAAAGTTATAGCTAGCTAACTGAGTTACCAGATTGACCCAAAAAAACTCAAGAAACGTTGGGCTTATAGTCGTATAGCTAGTCTATCCGTGCTGAAGAGGGAAATTGAACTTTCGAACTAGGGATTTTGAAAGCTCAAGATGTCAATATTGCTATTGAGAGACGACGTCACGATTCTCCCAATTAACTAGCCCCGCTCATGTTTTCAAGACTTCAACATTAGTCATATAATTAGATATATAAAATTATCTTAAACTTAATGAACCGCCGTTGCAAGCTACTAAAGTTGATGAAACGTATTATGGGGATTCGTTGGTAATTTCTTTTTGTATCGTGTATACAATTTGACGATGGAGACATCGGATATTATCTTGATTTTACAATTCCGAGCATCCACCTGTTTGGAATTTAGAATTATGTTTTTTCCGATGCTTTTCGATGTGTTCTGCAAGGCCTCTGACCTTCATTTGTACTTCCAATCCCAAATTATTTAATATATCCCCCCTTCTTTATCCGGCCATGATGGGGAACCACGGATAAAAGACACGGAAATTTCGAAAATCGCACAAATTCGAAGTGAAGAATGAAAATCGTGGCATTAAAAGTTTTCACTGATGAATTATATTAAGGGAAGACACTCCGTTGACACCGTGTCAGTACCTAGGAAAGTAGTGAGTTAACACACAGTCATCAGTTAACCTTAGCTGGATCCCAAAGTGGGATTTCCTACGTAAATCAGACATG
>JAUUDY010116257.1:0-13987 GCA_032361765.1 Panulirus inflatus
TTAAAATTCTTTTTTTTTTTTTTTTTTACCAGACGACCCAGTTGTGGGCCAATCAGGCCTCCTGTTGTCTGTCTTTCTCATGTAAACTCATGTGAACAAGAAATTCAACTGAAATACCATCCACTACAGCCGCCATGCCACATTTCATCTTACGCAAGACTTTCACCACTTCTTCTCTTTTCACCAAACCACTCTCCATGACTCTATCCTTCGCCTATCATCCTGCCCCAAATACCCTACATCTGCCACCTTGTCATCTAACACATTCATTACTCCAAAATACATAATCCATCTCCTCCCCACTTCATCAGTACCTGTTTACACCTCCCCTTTTGTCCACTTCACCGATGTTCGTATATGTATATCGTTGCTTGTATCCTACGTAAACATTTCTGTAAAACATTTAACCTTGTATACGCATTAGATTTTCAGCAGTCTAGCATTTATCATTTGAAGTCTACGGTGTTTCTACATAAAGCTTCGTTAGTACTTTCGAACTTCTTTATCGATCTTTATTAATCTTTTTTTAAGTTATTTATAGATTCTTTTAAACTCTCCTGTTTTAATAATCAGTCTTCCTTTCTTTTAAAGTCCCAGAGTTGGTTGACTGCTCTTTTAGTAGTTATATCTTACTGCTCCATGACACATAACGTCAGCACCAACTTTAATTAATACAAATGATAATGGTCTACGGAGGGAAAAAAAAATAAAGTACTCCAATTAGTTTATAAGAAAGTATGGGAAATGAGGCAGAGTTGTGTGGGAGTGAGACTTGCTCGTGGTCAGAGAGGAGAGAGATGATGCGGAAGATTTAGATGAATTTGATGAAAAATGAGTAGTAGTAGAAGACAGAAGGAAGTAAGCTGAAGTAGAATAAGGAGGAGAAAAAGAATGAAGAGGATGGAGGAGGAGGAGGAGAAGGAGGAGAAGGAAATGGAGAAAGCAGGAGGAGGAGGACAAGGAGAAGGATGACAAATAGAGTACAGGATAATGACAACGGAAACAGTTCGGTATAGGATGAAGACGAGGAGGTGGCAAGTGAGGGTGATGAAGGCGATGAGAAGATTCATCAGTGGTCCATGGAACCTTCTGCTGTACTGTCCTCTCTCCTATAGTGGTAGATGGGGAGGAGCCTTCTGCTGTATTGTCCTCTCTCCATTCTAAGGTGGTAGGTGGACAGGAGCCTTCTGCTGTACTGTTCTGTCTCCATCTATAGCGGTAGGTGGGGATGGGCCTTCTGCTGTACTGTCCTGTCTCCATCTATGGCGGTAGATGGGGAGTGGCCTTCTGCTGTACTATCCTCTCTCCATCCATGTGATGTAAATTACAGGAACGGATGACGCCCATCTGATTGGTCAGACTTGTATGTCAGTGGTGTTATGTCAACACAGACAATACTTTGACGCCTTGAATATTCACATGAAGACGTCTAACGACCTACAGTGCTCCCCAGCCCAGTGTATTGTCATTATGTAGAGGAATGGCTTCACATCTGTCCGGTCACAGTGGGTCTTATTGCCGCCACTTGTCTCGCCTCTCAGTGTACACCGCCTGTGGGGATCCCTTCAGCACCAGACTACAAACAAACAAGACACAGGTGCCTGTGGCGCTTTTCATATGTTACACTCACGCCGAGATAAGCAGCAGGGGAAAGGGTGACACTCATGTGCGACTGGGCCGCACATCTGGACTAGTTTAAATTCTTCATCTTCGAAGATGGCGTATAGACAGAAAGCTGATTCACAAATGACTTTTCCCTTACAGGATGTGGTATCATAATGCTTAAGACCACTTTTATTTTTAAAGTGTTTGGTCGAAAATCCTCATGAAGGCCAAGCTGTATGGAAGTAGAGAACTAAGGAGCACAGAAGACGAAACGAAAGATTTAAGAGCAGATTGTAGCTGTTAGGAATAACGTAAGAGAATAAACAGTTCCAGAGTCTAGCGGTGCAAGGGAAATGAAAACGCACATCCCAGTGACCTACCCTGAAGTGCCATCAGCCACAGAGCTGTCATTTGACCAACGCCTTGACGAGTATTTTGTGGCCTAGCTGATGGCGTAGGATGGTTCTCGGGACCAGAAACTGGAGTAATATCTGCAGAAGAGGGAAAGGAAACCAATGATGCCCCTGGGTCAAGTTTCAGACTGGGAGGATTGTTACGTAAGATTTCCTAAAATCCAAGTCTTTCAAGTAGGTATACAGAGGTAGAGCCACGTCAAATATAAGGGCAGCACTTCATGCAGGGTTAGAGCCACCTCAAATGTAGGAGTACCTTCAGAGATAGAGCCACCTCAAATTTAATAGCAGCATTATATACAAAGATAGAGCCATCTCAAATGTAGGAGCAGCAGTCCTACAAGGACAATTAATCACAGTGAATACTTGGAGCGACTGTTTCGAAGATGAGAATTTTTGGAATGCGAGCAGGATTTCCAGTTTCTTAGAGGGAGGAGACTTAGCTATCTGCTTAATGGGGTTTCGAAGATAAATTGTAAGTTACGAGAATATTCATTCTGTCGAGTGATGGATTTATTGTACGTTCAGAGAAGATGGGAAAGTTGTGAGGAGTTTCGAAAAGAGAAGTATGAAGAAAATGGGGGTCTAGAAACACGAAACGTAACCAGGTTAAATCTACTTCACGGAATTAAGTTCCGATCTACGTTCATAGAGATAGATGGAGCAAGACGAAACGTATATAGATCGGGCAGGAAAAGATAGGGCTGATCTGGAATTAAGACAATACATTGTGTGGCATGGGTAGGTTACGGGTGAATTAGGTTATTTGTGGAATAAAGAAGATTGTTGGCGATAAGGAGTGAAGAACTCATTGTTGATAGGGAAAGATTGGAAGATAAGGGAAATGGACCCACTGGGAGAAACCTCGATACGTCACAGAAGAGTGAGGGAGGAAAGCGAAAAGACGAGAGTTTGGGGTTATCACACCCTGAAGCCACAGGCTCTTTAAGAGCTCTCGAGATATCGAGTGTTACATCATAACGACTCCCTAAACCTTCGTGGTGAGTACGATCAGACGTCCATAGGACAGGCAAGGACACCACAGGCGAATCCTGTCTTGGGGAGAGCCATACTAAGGATCGGAGGGAATGGCTCCCGTGCAGCAGGTTCGGGCACCCACCGACTCCTGGGAATCGGACGAAGTGGAGGCCAAACTTTGATGTCTGGCGTCGTGTTGAGTCTACCTTCCTGGCGTCGCGTTGTGTCCACCTCCTGGCGTCGCGTTGCGGAGTTTTAGTCCTGAATTTCCACGTCCTTATTGGTACAGAGAATGTCTTGACATAGACTACAGTAAACTGCTGCCAGTGTACAGTATTTATAGTGGAGCTGGTGATCGCTGATCATGGCAGACTGTACGTGTGTGTTGGTTGTGGAGAACTAGCTACGCCTGGACATTGCCGACTGTGAGCGTGTCGGGTCGCCGTAAATGGACCCTTGGCCCACGTCACGGTGTCACAGCGAAGTTCTGCGACGCCGCAGCTTCCCGTGATGTGCTGTGACGTTCGTTACATACACCTCTTCACGGTGTGACGTAGCTTCTTCCTGCGGGATGCTGTGACGTCACGCAGTTTACTGTGGCGTATTGTGGCTTCGCGCAGCTTCTCAGGGTATGCTGTGCCGTCACCCAGGATCTTAAGGTACACTGTGACGTCTCGCAACGGCATGAAATGCACTATGACGTCACTCTGCAACCCGCTGTGGTCTGTGGGAGTGACTGTGGACAAACCAGAAGTAGATACAGTGAGGCAGGTACTGCCCTACTGTGGGGGACGCTGTTGACATACTACAATGCTGCTGTTGATGATGCTATTGATGATCATCGTAACATTGAATCAACTTCAACCAAAGACTGAAAGCATGTAGAGAAAATGCACACAATGTAAAATGTGGTTCCATAAAGAAAATGGTGTGGGGTAACCGACTGACTTTACTGGGATGGAAGTCTACTGATTTTTGGCAGTGTCTCCATTGGTGAGGGTGGGTGTAGTGTTGGAGTGGTGTGTACGAGTTGTGTTGGGCCCGCTGCGGTTATGGTGCCGAAATGAATCACGGGAATGAGAAACCTTGGGTGACAGGATCTGGTAGCTTCTTCTTCCTTGACTTGTTGGACGAGGTCCACGTGAGGTAGGTGGGATCACCGGTGTACTGAGAACATCCCTGATAGGTGGCTCAAGAGGGACCGAGGCTGATCCTGCGTTCCATTTCTTGCCTTAGCTTCCGTTGCGTGGTGGATGAGCGAGACCGTTCACCTCCTTCAGTTTCCCGTTGTTCACCTCCTTCAGTTTCCCGTTGTTCGCCTCCTTCAGTTTCCTGTTGTTCACCTCCTTCAGTCTCCTTGACCTGTCGGCCGAAGTTAGTTTATTCCAGATGTCGTGGACTGGTGGGGCGATAAGATTTATTCGCTGCGCTTTATTTTGCGATTTTTTTTTTCTTCTTACACGCCACAGGGGGGGAGCTTTCTGTTGTTGTGGTGGTAGATGTGTTGGTCTTGTTGCTGTGTGTGTTTTGTGTCGTCCTCCGGAGGGTTGTTGGCTGGGTGTAGCCAGGGAAGAGGTGACTTCGGTGGGTTTCCATGGTGGTGCTCACCTGACCATCCCGTTTAGTTTCTACGTGTTTCTCCACGTTGGACACCTCAGCACAAGGATGCTGAACGGTCCACTACTAAGATGACATAATGCCGAATCGGTAGCCAGACTGACTGTCTTCTTCGTCGGTGTTGGGGATCTGTTGACTTGTGTGTGTGTGTGTGTGCGTGTGTGTGTTTGTGCTGCGATGGATGGGTGGCGTTGGCTGATATGGTTGGCACTGATCAGCCACATCGAATGAAATGAGGTCAGGTAAGTGTATGGATGAGTTTACAGGATGGTAATTTCATGAGAATCCCCACGCAGCGCTAGCACAGCAGATGGGTACCTAACTCGAGGGTAACCTGCGGCATTAATGAGATGGTTTGCTAGTGTATCTCTATATGGCCAGCAGGGTAGATGGAAATGATTTGTCTGGAGTGGGCGCCCAGCACTGCAGGAACTTTCGTTACCTCAGCACCTTCAGGAACCTCTGTTACCTCAGCACCTTCAGGAACCTACGCTAACTCAGCGCCTTCAGGAACCTACGTTACCTCAGCACGTTCGGGAACCTACGTTACCTCAGCACCTTCAGGAACCTACGTTACCTCAGCACCTTCAGGAACCTACTTTACCTCAGCGCCTTCAGGAACCTCTGTTACCTCAGCACCTTTAGGAACCTACGTTATCTCAGCACCTTCAGGAACCTACGTTACCTCAGCACCTTCAGGAACCTACGTTACCCCAGCACCTTCAGAAACCTCAGCACTGAGGTGGGAGGGATCTTAGATGCCTGCTGAGGGAACTGGTCTCCATCCCCACCACGTCCTGGGGTATGCCCACGACGGGAGTGCAGTCCATGCCTCGCCATATATCAATCATGTCTCAGGCACGACCCGTCAGGCCCCCGTGGTGGCTGTAAACAACAGGCTTACGTAGCCTACCTGAGTGTGGGCGGTACGTAAGCTTGTCTGTGAGTCGAGAACCCGAGCTGGATATCATTATTTTAATGGAATTTAAGAATCATTTATGAATGACACTTGCGCGTCGCTTGTGACTGAAGATCGGATTTGATACACGAGTTAAGAGCATCAGGAAGACACGCATGCGGATGGAACTTGAGCGTAGTTTGTAAGTAGAACTTGAGTGATGTTTATAAGTGGAACTCAAGTTATACTTTGGAGTTGAAGTTGAGCAGGTTTGTGGGCCCCAGCACTGAGGATACAAACAGCGGCCTCACGCTCTGTCATACTCGACGTCTGGCCATTTATGGATCCTTCCCCCACCCTCCCACCCTTCCTCCTTCCCTAGCCTTTCTCCTTCCCCCCCTCCCACCTCTTCTCAACCCTCCAGTCTGCTCATCAGATCACAGACGAGAGCATATTTACATATGACGTCACCGGGGTCGTCATGGAAACCTTTCCGTTCTGCCCTAAGCCTCTCCCGCCAGCACTACAAAAGTTATATTAGGAGAAGGTGCTGCCTCGACGCATTTATAAAAGTTTGGCCCCTAAATTACTTCCCTGCCGCGCATTTGGCACGGTTAATCACCTTTTTGAATTGATTTGAATATCTCAGCAGACCGTCAACGGGCATGGGTCTCCGTAATTTGTCTCCTGACATTCAGAATCTTCGTCCAAAGAATGAAGACATTGTTGTGTCCTCGGCTGTGGGTGCTGGGAGCCCCCGTACGTCCCACGTCATGAAACAGGGAGAACAAGCACCGTCGCCCGTCCGAAGACACTGAGAGACACCGTCGCCCGTCTTGTGACATTGAGAAACACCGTCAACCGTCTTAAGACGTTGAGACGCACCATCACCCGTCTTGAGATATTGAGCAACACCGTCACTCGTTCTGAGACATTGAGAGAAACCGTCACGCCTAAGACACTGATAGACTGTCACACGTCGTGGGATACTGAACCGCACCGTCACACGTCAGGAGACACTTAAGAGGAACCGTCACACGACTGAAGACACTGAGGCACTGAGAGACTAACGTGTCCTGAGACACTGACAGATAGTGTCACACGTCTTGAGTCGGGCGAAGGCTCCGTCAGGATTTGATCGTAACATTCTTTCAAAAATATCCCGAGGAATTCTCCTCCTATAGGATTTGTTTTCTAGGATACTTGTGAAATTTACTCTTAGAAAAACATTGGAAGCTAAAAGTCTGAGACACCAGGAGACGAGTAGAGCCAAAGAGAGCGACACAGACATGATAAATCATAGAGGTAAACGTGGGCCATAGAAAACCACGATGAGCAATAATGGGTCCACAGAGCTACAGTGAACTGCTCTGAGTGGCAGGAGGACATAGGCAGCCACAGAGAGCAGTGCACAGGCAGTGTACAGAGCCCTGTTGTGGCACGGGCGGAGAGTCACGTCCCGGGCAGACGGTCGGCTTAAAGACGAGGACACACGGACGAGTGAGGCGCGGCACTGAGGACCTGGCCAGCTGCTGGCCACACCCACAGTCTGGCCCTCACACCTGATGTGGCACTGAGGACCTGGCCAGCTGCTGGCCACACCCACCCTGGCCCTCACACCTGATGTGGCACTGAAGACGTAGCCAGCTGCTGGCCACACCCCCCACCCTCTGCTCTGACATCAGACGTCACTAACTAGCCCGTGTCTCCGTTAGTTCCTCCCCAGGTGGTGTAATTCAGCTTTGCACGTCATCCCTCTAGCCCTAACACAAGTGTTATGCTTCTCTCTTTAGTAAAGATTCTATTCCAGTCTTTGTTTTCAAGAATAAACGAAAATATTTGCTTGATAATTTTGTGCATCTCGTTATAAATTTTGTTGTTATTACTCTTTTACAAGAAAATAAAATGTTCTTTGGCGGAACAGAGTTGTTAAAGCTTACAGTTAAAATTGTTTCCATGCAATCGTGATGAAAAGAGAGACAGGGAGAGATTAGGTCTATCTAATCTCTAGATATATTTGATTTATCGTATCTTTCTCTTGGCCTGCCGGTGCTTTCTCTTACACTCCTCCCAGTCACACGCACTACGAAATAACCTAGTAAGTCGTCGCCGAGCGCGTGATATTGCCAAGGAAATGAAGGATACTGACACCCGTTGTGCTGGCGGGGAGGGCAACATTTGGCCCCCAAATAAACAGAAAATAATGGCTGCCCCTGATTTACACCGAGAGAGAAACGCAGGGGATGCTGGTGTGGGACCCGGGTGATGCTGGGGGACCTAGGTGCTGCTGGGGGACTCGAATGATGTTGGGGGATCCGGGTGTTGCTGGGGGAACCCGGGTTATACTTGGGTAGGGGGGAGGGGGGTGCATGGGGACCCTGGTGATGCAGGGGAACACAGGTAATGTAAGGGAACTTGGGTGTTGCTGGGGATCAGGGTGATACTGTGGGGACCAAGGTGGTGGGTGCTGGGGCACTCAAGGTTATGCTGGGGATCCCGGCGAAGCTTGGGGACCCGGGTGATGCTTGTAGGGCCGTATCCAAAAGTATATCGTGGCATGCGTCTCACGTGTGAAACTTGACAGGGGAATGTTTTGGAGACGATGGCAGATGCAATGGATGTATTTCAAACTAAGACACGTCAAGAGATTATGAAACCTTGACGTGTGGTCATTAGATGCTGAGGAACGTACGAAGGAAGAGGAAAATGTTATAGTTATCAGAAGTAGTATGTAGTCAATGGAGGTGGTTCACGTAGTGTCGACACCTTTGACCGCTCCGAGGCGTTGGACGAGGTTGATGGATCTCAAACACACTGGCTAAAGTGCACCAAGGGACATCATAGCAGTGTGTAGACCCTACCTATAATGTCTCGTGTTGCACGTCTTCATGCGTGCTATAATAAAGCCTTTCTGAATTACAGCGTTACTGGATGAACTGCACACACACACAGACACACACACACACACACACACACACACACACACACACACACACACACACAGAGCGTGTCATCCTCCGAGCCGTAATGACACAAATGAAAGTATCCGAGCCATGAATATTAACTCACAACTCCAGTTCATTATCAGATGGGGCGAGACCCGGCAGCTGTGTTATTAAAATACTGCCTCCCATTTGTGGATGTATTACTGGCTGCTTTGTTTATCATGTGTGTGTATATATATATACACACACACTGGTGAATACCACTGTGGATATAATGCTGGCTATAGTGTTATTATATTTGTCGGGGAGCCTCATAGAGTGTATTATTACTGGCTACCGTATTATGTGTGTGTGTGTGTGTGTGTGTGTATAACGTGGGGACGCAGTATGTGTGATATATGACTGGGTCTTTCGTGTGGTGTGTGGACGGGGGTGTGTGTCTGGTGGAGGCATTGTAGTCTCGCCTTCCTTCTTAATCATCACTCTGATGCGTTGTGGTGTTGACGCTCACCACGTCCCAAGATACCGTTGGTTGGCTTATCAACTCCCAGGGTCATCATCAAAGTCGTCAACGTCAGCATAAAATGGACTGCGAAAAATCTTGAACACCTTCAGATTGTGAGGGTAAATTCTAAGGCCATACACATCCTCACTCTGTATATGGTCCATGCGTAGAATATGTTCCTGGCATATATGGTCCATGCGTAGAATATGTTCCTGGCGTATATGGTCTATGCGTAGGATATGTTCCTGGCATATATGGTCCATGCGTAGGATGAGTTCCTGGCATATATGGTCTATGCGTAGGATATGTTCCTGGCGTATATGGTCCATGCGTAGGATGAGTTCCTGGCGTATATGGTCCATGCGTAGGAAATCTTCCTGGCGTATATGGTCCATGCGTAGGATATGTTCCTGGCATATATGGTCCATGCGTAGGAAATCTTCCTGGCATATATGGTCCATGCGAAGGATATGTTCCTGTCGTATATGGTCCATACGCAGGATATGTTCCTGGGCATATTTCATGCAGTACGCATTCTGAATGGTATTAGAAGGCGTATAGTGATCGTTAGCCGCAGATGTAACATATCGAATGACGTAATGTAGACGTTATGGTGCAGTCTTTCGTGTGTACAAGAGACGGAAATCATTAACAAACTGACTCTAATGAGCTCGTTAAGTTGTGCGTGAACCAGCTACTCTGACTCAGACCTTACCGGACCTAGATTGTCCAGGGAGACGGGTGGTTGTTACTCCTCACGTGACCAAGAATTAATAGAGTCGGATGATTAACATTTGCTGCTTGTAAATTGATAAGCCCAGGACGACCTGAGAAAGGGCAGTAGGACGGGTCTTATAAAACCCAGGGTGAAGTGAATGATGACAATTGGTCTTACTGTGGCACCTCAGTAGATTAAAAAGTGAGGAAGTTTTTGATCTCAAACGCTTGATAGGTTTTTTTTGGTACAATATTTTTTGATGGTGCTTTTAAAAAAAGCCATAACGTTATCTGACGGGAGTGAATCAGTTGATCATTTTTGATAGATTTTTTTTTTTTTTTCGAAGGATCACAAAGAATAACAATCCATTGGTACTGGAAATATTGGATCAGTAGTTTGCGTTGCACATGACAGCTAGAGAATGGATGGCAGGGAAATGAAGTCATTTCTTCGTCTGCTCCTAGCGCTGCCTCAGTAACGCGGGAAATGGCGAACATGTACGGGAACAAAATAAGTTTACAACCTGCGCGTCACAAGGAGCTATACGTTAGAAAGAAGAGCATTATAACTTAACCGTCCATATGGCCGAGATGTCCATCTCATTACAGTGGGAACTTCGAACTTTCAGTACCCCAGAATGGAGGTGCGAGAGGCGCGAGGGAGTTCAGTGCGATAATACAGCATGAGAGGTTGTTTACCCTGCTGGTGCCTGTTTACACTCCCTCAGCCACTGTCTGCTGGTGCAAACTGCAGTATGCTGTGTTGGTTACTTGGATAAGCACACCTGTTCTTATCTGAGGTGATCACAGACGTTCAGTATCATCTCATACACATGCATATCCCCTCTGAGATCATACACTGTTGATACCTATCCCCACTGAGATCATACACTGTTGATACCTATCCCCACTAAGGTCATACACTGTTGATACCTATCCCTACTGAGATCATACACTGTTGATACCTATCCCCACTGAGGTCATACACTGTTGATATCTATCCCCACTGAGATCATACAATTGATACCTATCCCCACTGAGATCATACATCGTTGATACATATCCCCACTGAGATAATACACTATTGATGTCGTATGTATGATCATACTGTTCTTACCGAGGGAAACCATCCATTTATGACTCCAGTGGTGTACATACATCTGTCTTTACGTGAGATCATACACCTCTGGCCCCCTGTATATACACACTCCCTCTCTAAACCTTAATTGATTATGAACTACAGATCCAATGTGTATACACTCCTGTGTAAACACATCTGTGTTTACCTTGGCAGATTGTATAGTGTTGGATCTAACCGTCTTTACTTAGGAAGATCGTGCGCTGTTAGTCACGTGTATACACATATCTGGCCATACGTAAGTGCATCAGGCACTGTTGTATCCATGTGTATACGCACTTGTCTTTACCTGGAGTTATGATATAGTTTTGGCTTCGTATTTCTGCGCACTTCTCGCAATTGAAAATCATCCACTGCCTCTCATGACGTGTATATACGTATTAACTTACCAGGAGATGTGATACGGTATTGGAGTAATGTGTATGCACACACCCGTCGTTGCCTGGGTTGATCACATACCTTTCACGTTTATATATCCAAGAATTTTGCTGCGGAGATGATGATCATTGTACATGCACCCATATTCATACTTTGGGATCACACACCATCGGCTTCAACTATATGTTCACATCCGTACACGGGGAGATCATGCCAATCTGGCCCTCTAGTTACAGCATTTGTACCTAGGAGGGTCAGACACTGTTGGTTCCGTGGACATAGAATGCTATCCTCCCTTAGAGAGGTCATATCCTCGTAACTTCAGATGTTACTATAACTGGGAACATTTCACGCTCGCTGTGATTGTATATAGTCAGTTGTTCGTACCTGGGCATTTCATGCAGTGCTCTCACTCTTAGCCACGTAACAAGAGTGCAATGATTAATTATCACAGATTAAAGAAAGAAACAGCACAGGGAACTACGGATATAATACTCTAGATCTGTTCTTTAGTTTGATGATAATGTTGAAGTATTTGTATAAAAAAACGAAAAATCATGCTTTAATTTTCCATTCCTCCTAAGCTACTACTTACATTTCCAGCCATTGCAACAAGTACTGACAGTTTATATACACATCCCTAATGTTTGGACAAAACACTTAGCATCAGCTGGGAGCACAGTCAACAATGCAATTTGGAAAACAATAAAACTTTCATACTCGAAAACGTTAGGAAATTGAACCATAAAAGTTCAGGTTTCCGGTGCCCAGGATTACTGTGTTGTCACTAACGCAGTTGGCTTCCTCCTGAGGCCACTCCCATGTTCATTTGGAAGGTATGATGAGACTCTCCCTCTGTACTGCATGAGTGGGAGTGAGGTGACTGTCGTGTGGTGTGACGTGTGCTGATGTGTCTCAGTGGGTTCTCTTCGCCTCTGGTCCTTGTCACATCTTATTGCCATGTAAGAAGAGTCTGTCCTCTTATCAGTTCGGACCTGTGCGGCATCTTGTACTGGAGAAGCAATGACTTGCTTAATTACAGCAGTGTGCTAGGTGGCAAATTCTCCTTTCAGTTTCTATTTGTCACTTGTTTCACTTTGATAACAAAACACCACAATCCAACCCTGTGATAAGATACACACGTAAGGTGTAGCCACACAATTCACTCTGTTCTGGAAACCGTAGATACTTAACATCACAGAGTCTGCTTCCGTAGAGCTGAAGGTGCAGTTATAAATTTGCCTTAGTTATATTTATTGTGAACAGCTGTCCAATTACTATAGGGGGTTATAGAGTACTTTTATGGAGTACTGTTCACATATCTGTAATGGTTTCTTTCAGCACCCGCCTCCCCATTAACGAGAATGGAATCAAAGGCCTTCTTCCTTCTCGTGCATTATTCATCTCCCATCTCCCATCCCCTTCTGGCCGCCGAGATGTTGCTGCCCTTTCTCTGTTGTGCAGGTATTATTTTGGCTACCGCTCTTGTGCTGAGCCGTCTGCATGTGTCCCTGCCATCAAGGATTGGTTGGGATCACGGCACGCATCTGGCTGCTGCTTCCCACAGTTTGTGTGTGCGTGTGTGTGGGTACTGGCCACACGAGTATTAACCGTTATGACCCTCCCTTCTCCTTACTACCAGCGAAGCATTGGAATTCTCTCTTACTTCATTCGTCTTACCTCCTTCCTAAGACTTCCTGCCTTTAAAGAGTTCGGTGTACCAACGTTTGTGGGGTTTGCTTGATGACGGACAGCCTGAGGGCGTTGGTTTACACCACCAAGAATACTCTTCCGAGGTCACGGGAGATCCAACACCATCTTAGCTACTTCATCATACGCGTCATAACCTCCTGGGTACAACGCTGTGAGGGACCTAACCTGTTGGCAACACCACTGGTTACCCAAGAGACAGCAGGTTGTTTCATGTAAGCAACAAGAACTGCGGTGCATCATTATTATTCGTATAGCTAAGCAATATTTCTGAAACACGTGGAAAATGGAAAGTACTTCATTTGAGCAGAATAAAGATTCTGCACCAATTATACCTTTATGGTCATGGAACATTTATGAACACACGAGAAAAAATATCTAAATCGTTCCATTAGTAAATCTAATGCCTGACTGAGAGCAGTGGATGGGAAGCTGATATTTACGTACGTATGTGCTCTGAAAACCATAGGCGCTTCATTACTGCCTTCATGTACGGATATCAAGCAAAACGAGATTTCCTAAGTGCCCCCCTGGCCATCACCCTAGTGCTGCTCTTCCCTTCACTTCACACCCAAATCTCTACCCCTGAGGGGGACAGCTCCAATAAAACAAATCTCATTTTCCTCTCTCATCTTCTCTCTTATTGTTTCAGTGTCTCTGTATCTCATAACGTTCCCTATTAGGATTTCTATACCCATACGTTATCTCTCAGCCTCTCAGTGCCTCATAAATCTCTCTCTCAGCGTCTCTACACCTCATAGCTTTCTCATTGTCTCTATACCTTATGGCTTTGTCAGTTTCTCTCTGTCTCATAACAATCTCTCTCAGCGTCTATATATCGCACAGTCTCGTAATTCCTCATCACATTATCTCTCAGCATCTATATACACCACAGCTTTCTCTCACGGCCTCTCTCAGCCTTCCAAACTTTCTCAGCCTCTGTGTATCAATAACACTTCTCAGTCACTCTATGCCTTATAGCTTTCCCACTCAGCATCACTGTATCTAAAAATCCTTGCCATTTTGCTGCATAATTTCAAAGTTTTCCAGAACTTTAAACTTTTCTGGCTTTCATTTTCAGCA
>JAUUDY010116368.1:0-13985 GCA_032361765.1 Panulirus inflatus
TCACATAGTTGTGGTATTTGTTAGTTTGTCAGTTTGTTGCATCCATATAACAAACATGTTCGATTTGGTTTTTGAAGTGGACAATACATACTGATGATGGCCAGATATTTAGGTGTTTGATAATTGATGTAATCAGTTTATGCTATGATTAATGTATGCACTCTAACTTGTCTGTTTACAGACATTGAGGAATTTATTTGCTGATGCAAGATGGTGAAGTCTTGATGCATAAGATGATAGTTGCCATCACAGACTCATTACTTTGGTCCTATTTCCTCTGCTTTAGTGATGTTAAGTTCTTTATGTTCATTCCATTGTGATGATCGTTACCATCACAGTCACATTACTCTGGTCCTATTTCTTCTGCTTTTGTGATGATAAGTTCCTTATGTTTATTCCATTGTGATACCTGGAGTTTTGCAGGTAGGGCCATTTTAAGTAGTACATGACAGATGTGTGTTATTTTTACACTGATAGAGGCTTTTTTTATTTACTATTTAGTATGTAAAGATGGATTAGTAAATGGTAAAGAAAGGTAATTATTATTTTATTGCATGGATGATTTTTTAAGGACTGTGTCTTATAACATAGAAAGGTAAAATAATTGTCATATTCACCTGCAGTATTATGATCTTTCTGACTAGGATCTTAAATGTGTATCATATCACTTTGGTACCTAGTTTTTTCTAAGTATATTAAGAGATTTTTGCAAATTCAAATAATATAACTTTAAGATATCTTACGAATTCTAAAGATTATGTGATGTATGCCTTTGTACGTGGCTGTTCAGATCATTATGTATTTATAAGCAGTGAAAGTCAGGTAGTTTTATCAGAAAGTTTATGGATCTTTAAAGAAAAATTTGTGTTATCTGTTGTGTCCTCACTTTATTTCTCTGTTCACTAGCTGATCTGAGTGGCTCGCGCGACTCCCTCACCACACGTGATTCAGGTGACTTTTGTCTCCTCTTTTCGGTGTTCTCTCTCATTCATCGTCATATGCTTATTCTTCTTGACCGTCTCCTGCAGTCATTTCCATTCCCGTTTGTTGTATGCAAGCCAGATTAGTGTTTAGAAAACTTAACCAAATGCAACCATATCTGCAGCCTCTTGACTGCTTCATGCATTTTTATGTCTATTTGAACTTGCTAGTGTTTGCTAGTTTCCACTCACTTCATTATCTCTCGTAATCATAGATAAATTAATCCTAATGGTTTATGTTTACCTTCTCCCATTTTTTTTAGTGTGATTCACTTTGCATCATCGCAACATTTACAGTGAAAGTGGGTCTTTGTCAAGAGTGTTTGATACCACCATGGGTTTTTAATCTCTCAGGACAGAATGGTGTGGGAAATGAATATCGTGGTCTTATAACAAGGGGCAGGTCTTTGGTTACTAGAGGTGTGGGAGGTGGGCCATTTGGTGTTTTTAGATGACTCAGTTATGCAGGCAGATACCAGGGATGATCTCTAGAGGCTGGTGACAGAGTTTGGGAGACATTGTGAAAGTTGAGACTAAATATGAAGAAAAGTAGGTATTGAAGTGCAGCAGGAAGATGAGACATTAATGAATGGGGTAGAATGACTTAGCACATAGTGAATGCAAACAACGTACATGAATCTAAGAAGTTGTATGATAGAAGATAGTGTTCAAGAGATGGGGGGGGCCCCTGGAGTGAAATGCACTTTTCTCGTATTTTACAAATAGGTAACCACTGGATGATATGAGTTCAAGTTTGAATGGGAAGGACCAAGAGGTTTTTCTGTACCCAGAAGTGGATGTGGTAGTAGATGAAGCCAAGGGAGTTGAAGCGAGTCATAGAATGGGAGAGGTTGTTAAAGTTCTGGTTGCATTATGGAGTGTAAGGAAGGAGGGGTCAGTGTCTTAAGGCAAAGGTGTATGTATTTGGATATATACTAGCTAGGACATAGTTGTGTACTGGTGATTCCTTGGATTTGAACACTGAAGAAAGAAAGAGGATGCAGTGCATTGGAAATGTAATGCCTAAGGACATTATGTAATGCGTTGAATTGATCATGTAAGAATTTCAGTGAAAAAGAGTTGTGGTAGGACGTGCAGTCTGATTGAGAGAGCGGATCAGATTGTGCTGATATTTCAGGTTTGGATATGTGGAGAGACTGGACAAAGAGGATCTACATGTCATAAGTGGAGGGAAGAAGTTGGAGGGGATAGACCAGGAAGGGGATGGAATGAGAGTAAGAGATGTGCATAGGATAGAATAAATTGAATCAATTTGATATATGAGGAGCAGCTTGGGCTGAACCAGGACAAATGAGGTGTTTATGTTAAACTATGAATATTATAGGGGGTTTGGCTCTAAATGGTAGGCTTAGCCTTCATTACAGTATACATGAGAGCTAGAGAATGGGTGTTTGCAAGTGAGGCCATTGTTTGTTTGGTCCTAATGCTACCTCACAAAGGTGTGAGAGCAGTTGCATTTAAAAGATCCAAAAGATTTTCTTTTTTCCCAGGATTTCATAGCCCAACCAATTATTGTTTTTATTTTTTTTTTTCTCCCCCTTTATTCATGTTTGTAGGTTTTGTTCAGCCTATGACCCCTCTAGCTTTATATGTTTGTTGCTTTTGATTTAGTGACTGCATATGTGTGGCCCTCTTTATACAAAACATCCAATTTGCTCTGTATCTTTCTACATTTATAATTGGCAGTCTTTTTGTGATTCGATTTATATTTTTAACTTGATTACATGTGATTATTATTATTTTCAGTTTCTTGAATTTCATCTCATTATTTGTACTGGCTTGTCTGTTTTTCGTTATTCAGTTTGCTTTTTTGTATCCAGCAGTGTTTTTTTTTTTTTTTGTAGTTTCATTGATGAGGTACTCTCACTGCACAGTTCCAGATCCTCGTCCATGCTAAGACCTCTAAGACCTGTCAGGCACATGTGCCTTTATTTGTATTTTTCTTCAGCCTTGCTCATCTTTTCCACTCTTTAATCTTCTAAATACATATATCTCTGATGCCTGTTCCCTTCTGGAATACCTTCATGGGTGTTGCCATGGCAATAGACTCTCCATAGCTAGTGAACTCCAATACCACTTCTTAGCCATTTGTGCCTCACCCTTTACCAGGCCACAGGCAGAGGGCAAATCTAGCGCAGGTTTGCAGAGGCTCTTACCAAATGTTCGTACTGACTACAACCTAATGGTCCTGCTAAATGTTCCTGTCTACTACTATTGCATAATGATTCTACCTAATGCTCCTACTTAAATCTTGTTCATACTTATTCTTTCTGTTGTTCTTTTGTCTGTAGTCTCTCTATGTTCTTGGGAACTCCCTTCAAGGGGATGGCCATGGTCTTCACTTATTGCTGTCCTTACATGCCACCCTTGCATACACCATTTCATGCATTCTTCCACCGTTTTCCTCTCACCAGTTCTCTTCCTTTCTTATTTCTGTCTTTTTATTCTGTAAGCAAAACATCTTGGCTTGTGTCTTTTTGTTCAGTTACTGTATTCTCATCTACACTTCATTCTGGTTGTCAATATTTCTAAATCAATTCACTCTTTGTACCTTATATCCTAACATTAAGAAATCTTTTGCTATAGCTTGCAATCTGTGTTTCTTTTTCAAGCATTTCTTTCACTTTTAGACATTAAGGTAATCAGAACTCTTATCATTTAACAAATTCACACATGCAAGTAAAATCTTGTCTTTACCCCTCTTAAGTTTCTTCGGCCACTGTCTCTATCTTGCATCTTTCTACATGACATCTTTACACCATCATATATCTTTTCTCTTACACCTGATAAGGTAATCCACCTTTACATTATACATCCATCCATACTAGCAATATACAATTGTTGAATAAGTGGAACCGTACAGTGTTTTGGTGACAGTATCCTTATTCCAGGCCCTCACAAATCTTGCTTTTAAAGACTTATCATTTTGCCCCCTCCTTCATGCATTTCATGTCCTTAGTACTTTCCATAGTATGTCTGTTTTGAACCATATTTCACATATTTTATCATTTCTAACACCTAAGAATTTGTGTGAAGCGTTCACTCTCGGTAGCCATTTGCATTTTGTATCGTACGCTCTTTTTTGAAATCTTTCACCCACCATGCTTATAATCCTGCTTAACATAGCACTATTGATATATTCTGGTTTCTTTGAGATGGATCCAGTGTGGTCCTTTGGCTGAAGTTATTAGATATCCACTATTCATCACTGAAATAGATAATGAATGAAAAATATACTGCTTAATGTATTATGCTGTATTTAGTTTGCAGGCTTTGTCCATCTTACAATTGTACTGTGTATATCCATATCTTCACCAGAATTTTTAAGTATCCCTTGCTCTGAGTAAATGGCCCCCCATTTTGATAGAATTCTGTGGATCCATCTCTGGTTAAGGAATAGCTTTGCAGATTTCTGTATCATTACTGAAGGCATCTCCTTACTTTTTCAAAGTGTATCCCTACTTTCCACTTTGTAGTTTTCTGTTGCTTATTTACATCATGATGCTATTGTATTTGATACTGTTACTCATTTTCTTGATGTAGTATCGCTCTTTTTTGTTGTAATCCTCCATTTTGTTGATCAACCTGTTGCCCTGCAAAACCCATATCATAACCCATTCTGTAGTTCTGTTGTCTTCACCCCACTTTTGGTGCATTTGTTAAGTTTCCCATTTCTGCAGCATTCTCAGGAGTAGTTGGGATTCTGGTTCTTAAGAATGTGTCCACCCCATTGCTTCAACAGCAAAGTTACATTCTTATATGTATATATTTTGGCGTCAACTCGGTATTTTTGTCCATAGAGTTTCATTGTGGTATTTTTATTGCATAATTATTTATTTGTTTGTATGTTTATTCCTTTTTTATATAGAAGCTATCATATATAGCCCTATTTGTTTTGATATATAAAAAGAGACTTGTATCTAACTGCTCTATAAATTTACCTATGAAAATTTCTAGTCCCTTTTCCCTCATCATTACTATTGTTTATGATGTTTTTTATCATGTTATATGAGTCATAGTCAAGTTTCATATTTATTTTCTGCTACCTACAGGTATACTCTAATAATGCTACTGTGTGGATTGACTTTTAACTCTCTTTGATTGTAGTGGTTATCAAAAAATCTAGGTGGAAAATTTATGATGATCATTTTTATATTTTCTGTTATTAAGATATGGCATGTTCATAAACGTTTTTGTGTAGATTATTAATATGTATTTCCATTTTAGCAAGCAAGGCCTTGTTGCCTAGATGTTTGGCAAATGGCCTGGCTTGCTATGCCATATATAGTCTGCACAAACCATCCAGTTACCTTTGATAATCTTTATTGCCAAACCACATTTATGTTGCCTATTAGGCCCATAGATTTTGCTTTATTGATATATTATGTAAGATATTTTATTGAATTTACCTGTATTTCTTGATGTATTTTGTATTTGTTACCAGTGCATGAATAGTGTTGTTTGTCTTCAGAGTATAGCATCCATACACATACCACTTTAGCTTCAAATTGTCTTTTAATGTTTTTTCAATACTGATAATCTGATATATCAAGAAATTGATTTATTTATAATTGCATTGCAGTAACTTTGTCATTCAAATACAGTGTCTCTAATGTGTTGCATTATTCAAATGAAATTGTTTCCACTGTTGTTAATTGACATGGATATGGTAATGCCTCTGCATTTTATAAAGAATTATTCACATGAGATCTTTCAATGCTATCAGGTTGGCAAGATGACAGCTTGTGCTCTCGTCGGTTTGAGGACTACTGGGGTGAGGGATATGGTTCTCAAGCCTTTACCACTGGCCGTCGAGCTAAATTCCCTCCGCCAACCAAACCTAGACCCAAAACTAGCCAGACGTTGAAGGTGAGTTTAAGTATAAATAAGAAATGGTGAATGCCAACAGTCATTTGAATGTTTTGCCTAAAAGTTATGGTATGTCATTTGCATTGCCAAAATACTTTGTTTTAGTTTGTTTGTAATTGTTTTTTCGCATGATGTTATGAATATTATGGAGCTGTGAGCAGAAGTGGATGTATGTGACTCCTGTCTCTGAAGATGCTAGTCCCAGCTGCATTATCTTGTTGATATTGTTTATCAACAGTTGGTAAAATGAAATTGAGAAAGGAGAGTTTTGCATGAATAAATTTCAGGATTGTCGCTGATTGATTAGATTTCAGGGTTGTTGCTGATTGAGTAGATTTCAGGGCTGTCACCATTTGACTAAATTTTAGGGCTGTCACCAATTTTCATTTGTGAAAATCAGTTTTTTGATGGGTGATGAAAGAAAGTTGCTTGCTCACTCATGAAATCTCGTTAAAAATATTCTACGTACATCCATGTTGTGTTTTACGTTTGTGGGATAGGAATAAATGTATTTTGTGTGAGCCTTGTTTCTTTACATATTAAAGTGTGGGATATTATTTAACTACATAATACAATATTGAACATTTAGCTTTTATGTTGAGGAAGAAGATAAAAAAGAGAGCAACTTGGAATCTTGGCTTTAGCCTATTTGTTGCTGTTTAGGTTGAGCTTCTGTTTTCTTAAGAACGCTTGTACTTTTTGAGCTGCTGTTGCCTCTCCATCCTAAAGCTCTTGACAGCTGGAAATCTCTCCTTCTAGGACTTGCTTCAGGCACAGTTAGAAAGTTGCTATTTTGTTACCTTTTTCTTAGGCTCACAGAGATAATATTACAAGAGACCTTAGCCTTTAAACAGGCTGCATTGGTCTGCTGTTAGCTTGTAGAATGATTTACTCACCAGATATAGTGGTCTCGCCTGCAAATGAACTCGTTCAGTTATTTAGAAATTGACATGACGTAGTTGACAAATTGGTGCCAATTTGTAGCCCTCCAGTACGTGAAATCCAGCACCACCTCATTCCCCATGTGCTATTAACCAATTACATTTTATCTCAGGCCATTGTAGAGAGCAAGTATATATTTTATTTCCTGTTTTCAATATTGGCAGCTTCATTGTACTCATCATACCTGAATAGCCAGTAGCCCTTATGTCAGTTTGTATACTCGTGAACTCAGCCATGACCAAGGACCACAGGCCAGCAAGTGTTATAATGTTATGTTTGGTTGGAGATGGAGTGTGCAGGATAATTTTGGTGTAGGTGTGTAGTGACTTTTGTTTGGAAATTGCATGTTAACCCTCATGGTAGGATTTTTTATGCACATTTTCTCTCTTTCTCTCTCTCTCTCAGCTACTATTTATTATTCTACCTGGAGGTGTCTCCATTGCATGGGGATGATATCCACTACAACCTTATGGTTTTTTAAAATATATATCAGTTTATCACAGTGAGGAGGTTTGGTTTGAAAGACGTAGAAATCTGGAGATATTGGGAGACCATTGCTTTGATGAGATTAAGATTTCCTTTGCCATGGTGTACTGTGAGTTTTGTGGTTCACAATGTTAAGGAATGAGCGCCGATTAGTCTTTTGTTTTGTTGTGATTAGGTTAGTGATCTGTTGATTAGAGTTTGTGTTTTATCTGATGTTTCTTTGATTTATGGGGTCTGCAACATGTGGATATACTGCTTTCTGTGTCCTTGTGGTTCGTGTTTCTTACATGAGAAAACAGATAACAGAAGACCCATTGATTTGTTTTGAGGCTATCTGCCAAAAAGGTTCCCTTCTCTTTGTCAGAGGGAAAATATTTAAATGTCAAACATACCTGATTTTTTCTTTAAAAAAGTATATCCAGTCCTTCTCAAATAGTTGAATACTATTTGCTTTAACCACATTATGGGATAACTCATTCATGTTTATTTACTCTGTTGTAGAAATGATTCTTTCCTGCTCCTCCATCGTAGCCTTAGATGGTTTGTATGTCACTGTTGTATGTTAAATTTTTTTAAGGCTATTATGTTTACCGCTATTGATTTGCATTTTTGGGGGCATAATTTTTTTGGTCTCTTTTCCTCAAACTTGCTGTTCACTTAAACAGCTACACCACCTTGTTTAGTTTGTGCACTGTGAGAATCATGTAACCTTATAAGTTTGCTCATTCTTAATTCTCTCATTTGTCCATGTTTCAGCCATATTGACAAGAATTATTTTTTCATTTGTATACTCATTTTACTTAAGATGGACAGTTTTGATATGGTGGTTCTGAATGATTAGACTTTGTATATTCTCATACAGTAAGGCTTTGAGTTGCAACATTTAAGAGTTAAGACTCTTCAGAGTAGGGTAATACGTATCGACTTATGACACTGTGATTTGATTTGCGACTTTGGAAAAAAGATGAGAATTTTTGTGCATAGAGTTTATGTATCCCTGGGGAAAGGGGAAAGAGTGCTGCTCACAGGAGAAGAAGAATACTACTCACATATCCCCTACATGTCATAAAAGCTGACTTAAGAGGAGTAGGAGTGCAGTGATGGAAATCCTCCCATCCCTTTCCAAAAGGAGCCAAACGAGGATTTATTCTTTAAGGCCTGGTCATCTGTTTTTAATGCTTCTTTGCTTATTAAAATTCTTCTATTCTTTATCATTTGATACCAGTATTTGCCTTTGACTAGAGATTCTATCATGTGGAATCCCTGCTTGGCTTCACAAGTTCTAGGTATTCTAAAAGTATGCATTTGTTCCCCCATTTGCATTCACTGAATCTGTCAAAGTGCCTCTAGACATTTTGATGAATGCAAGTTAGCTTTTGAACAACCTTTGTAGTTGTAGCTGCCATCATAGAACACTGTGAAGCAAAGCAGTGGGTGTCCATTTCCACATATGTTATCAGATTTACATCTTCCTCCGAGATAGAGCACGATCGGTTAGAACTATTTTTTCCTTATCAAATTTATTCAACCTACTTCCTTGTCTTATGTCTACATTTCCCTTGCCCTATGGTTTCATATTTTTTACTGCTTTTTTCCTCTTATGTTTTCCCTGGAGGTGCTTGCAACTAATTTGTCATGAAAATCGTAGTAAATTTATTAATGTTCACTTTCTTCACCCACACTATCTTCACTATTTATGTCAATTTCTGAAGTTTTCAATGGTTCAAATGAAGTGATGTTTCGTTTATATATCCCACAGATTAATACTAGCATTGATTTTGTATCATATTTGTCCAGTTTTACACATTAATGAATTCCTACTCCACATTTTATTCTTTGTGATTTGTGGTCTACTGTGTGCCACTTTATACTGTATCCACATTTATTAGCCAAACAGTTTTCAAATTTCAGGATTGAAAATTCACACAATTTTCTCTTTTTCTTTGAAATCCTTTTGGGAATGCATGCTATTTGATCTGAAAAGTTTATTGCTTTCCTTAACCATGCTTGTTTTTCCCTCCAACATCCTAATTCATGGTGATGTCGTCCACACTTAAATTTCTGAATTGTAACATTTAATCAGCTTTGCTATCTCCCTATCCATTTTTGTAATTGCCTTTTGAATTTGTTACAATTTATATCCCATGGGTGGTTGAATATTTTTCCTCAAGTTTTCATTTTACAATCTTGGCTTATACTGTATGTTATGCATTTCATGTTGTTTGTTTACTTATGATCAGCTTTTGAGTACTTACAAATAGTGGCTTTTTGTTTTGTTGTGGCAGTTGCGAGAATTCAAATCTTCACTCTTGGTATTCTTTTTATGTACTAATCTTAGCAGTTGTTTTCCATTATTTTCTTCCATGATCATACATGCTGATCACTTTGATTTAGTTATATAATAGTCCGGATGCATTTATATATTATATAGTCTTTCATAACAGAAGCATTTTGACACCCACTTTTCAGCTTACTTTAACTCATTAAGTATGCTGACTTTTCCAAATGATTTTGTATCTAGTAATTAAGTATGCTCACTTTTTCAAATGATTTTGTTCCTTGTAGGTTTTTGAACCTTGTTCCTCTTGAGTATATGTCTTTTGCTTATTTATTTATGTATTAATTCTTTTTAAGAGTAGTCACAACATTGATTTTTGCTTACTTGGATGGAGAGGTTTTGCTGTGGATATTGCTGGTGGGGGCAGAAACAGTGAAGGAAATGTAAGGATGGAATGAAGTAGGCAAGTAGGCCTGGTGCTTTCAAGTGTGAGAGGTGTACAGTGTAGATGTTGTGCTGTCAGTAGGCTTGGGCATATGAAGTGGTCACTGTAAACCATGTAATAGTAGGACTTGGCTGTGGATGATAGTACGATCTTATTTCCTTTTATTACATAGCTTTTTCATGCATTAATGTGAGATAAGGACCGCTAAGAGGTGTGTGAAGGTGTTCCATGTTTTATGCTACGTATGTTTACATATTGAATGGGGAAGTTAGAGACCAGAGACAAAAAAAAAAATACATGCAAGAATGATCAATAACACTATGTATTAAACTAAAAGTCATTGCTCAGAATTATTTTTGAGATACACAGAAGGTTAATGTATATGGTACATTCCTTATGCTGTCATGTAAGGTTCCAACCACCAACACTATGGTCCAGGTTGTCAAGGATTGTGATCATTTCTCCAAAAGTAAAGTTCTTTCGCATCTTCTCAGCAGATTCATAGTCAGAAGAGGCAGGTGCAGGTTGCTTCATCATGATGAAAAAGTTTTGAAAAGAAATGTAAAGAGTGTACAAGGTAAAGTTAAACTGTGAGTTGCAGAGCATGTGCATCGTTCCTCTGAGTGTTGGCGAAAGAGAAGATATGATAGCATGGTGTGGCATGACAAGGTCTGAGCTGAGCATATAGAATGAGAGATGAGCAATACCCAAGGAGGGGCTACTGCCCAACTGCTGTCAGAGATAACACTGAATATTGCTACCACTATTTATGTTTTAACATTGATTTTATATACCTTATACAGTATAGTGGTGGGATTATAATTTGTTTGAGTGTTGGTGAAAGAAAGGGTGCATTAGCATGGTGTAGGATGATCTGGCTTAAACAGGGCATGTACCTTAACCTCCACACTTTTTCTTTTACGTTTCTGTACATTTTGAATTTGTGGACATTTTTGTCTTTACAGAATGTAAGATAAACTGTAAAAGTATCTTTAGCTTTGTATAGTATTGTCTGCCACACTGCTGTCATAGATAACAGTGGATTATATATCATTTTCGTTTATTCACTTATGAGCAATTTAATTTGTATATATACTTTATTAGTACTCAAACTTTGTTGGTAACATTTCTATCATTGCTTCAGAACCAGATTTTCCAGTTGGGAGTGTGTTAATGTGCTGCAACCTTTGTTAGCTTAATTTTTAAATGTGATTTTGGATATTGCATTAAAAAAATAAAGCACAACATTAATGTACAGGATATGGATGTATACAAATGAGGCTGTTGTTCATTTGTTCCTGATGGTACTATGCTGATGCGGGAGAGTTACATAGGCATAAAAAGAAAAGATCCAGCCCTGTACACATAATCTAACATTTTTGAGTGAAGCTGAACAATTATGAAATGAACAAAGAAAGATCAGTGAGAGTTCATAGAGAGAAACATTAGGAAAATATATGAAGAAGTATTTTTCTTGTTTTGCCTGTTGAGAACTCTCAACCCCAAGATGTATTGTTTCACCACAGCTGATCCATGCAGACCTCTACAAAAACCGCTCCATTCCAGCTTTTTTTAGTATCATCACAACTAGAATTTATATTAACCACCAGTTTTGTAGTTGTATAAAGATTACTTATTTAACATCCTCCCTTTTCTACCACAGAGTTATCATTGGTGTAGATAGAATAGATGGGTGATTGGATTTTATGGTCTTAAACACAAAACATTGGTAAAAAGACAGGAGTTACAGGCAGGCACGAGAGAGAGAGAGAGAGGGAGAGAGAGAGAGTCTTGTTTGGTAGATTGAACTATACCTGAGCAAAATAGAGGACACGTCAGAGATTCCATTTTGAAAACTGATTATGTTGGATTTGCCATTGACATATGTCAGGGTTTTGTCTTTGGACTTTCATTATTCTTGGTGTGTGAAAATGACAAGAAGATTGGTAACATACTTGAATATGTTTGCTTATGATGTCCAGACGATGAGAGAAGTAAAGAATGACCATCATTGTGTCAACCTGCAAAGAGACTTTGACAAGCTTTAGAATTGGTAACATACTTGGTTGATGAAGAAATCCCAACCAGATGCAAAATTATAGAAAGCGAATGCACGGAGGAGGCTTTGATGAAATAACATAATTGCTGAAAACAAATTGCATGAATCTACATATGAGAGGGACCTTGAGGTAGGCAAAGTTCCTAACTTATTGCCAGAACTTTATATCAAGAATTATTTAGGTTGCAAATATGTGGTTGGTTAGTGAAAGAATTGCATTTAAGTCCATGGGTATGTTAAGGATGCATTTATACAGCTTATATCAAGCATATGAAGGGTTTGGTTAAAACCATAGCAAGGTCTCGGGGGCCTGGTTGTGGATGAGGGCTCTGGTTTTGCTGCACTATACATGACAGCTAGAGTGAATGTGAGCAAATGAGGCCATTTCTTTGTTCCTGGTTCTACCTCACTAATGAAGGAAATGATGAACATGGATGGGGAAAAGTTTAAAACTTGAGTATGCATCTCAAGTTTGGTCATCCAACCCGAAAAAAAAAGAAAATAGTGACCCCAATGGAGGGCTTTGTTTTCTTTCCCATATACTTACGTGTAGTTCTTGTATTGTATAACAGTTTATTACCCTTCTTGATAATTCTGCTTTTGGGATGTTTTGGAAACAAATTATTGGTGTGCTTGACAATTCTCCTTTTGTGATGTTTTGTGACACCATATAAGGAAAATTATCAAGGTGATTGTGGGGGTGATAAAAGAATTGCACGCAAGCGTATGAAAAGAGAAATTTTCAGGATAATATGCCTAGATTATAATAGACTTGGATTTTAAGTATGTGTCATTTTTTGGTCACTCCACTTGAAGTTCAGAGCAGAGCAACAAAGATAGCTCTTGAAACAAAGGGGCAGAGTCATGTGGAGAGGTTGTTTAAAGTCATTGATTTTTAAAATAGACAAAGACCAGTGAGAGTTCATAGAAAGAAACATTAGAAACGGTATCAAGAAGTGTTTTTATTGTGGGAGTACTAGAATCTAGATTTCTCTACAGCAGATTCTCAGACTCTTGACACACATTCCAGGAAACACCTGTTTGCAGTTTTGATTCCTTACGGGATTAGTGAAATGGTCTGTCAGGAGGGTTACAGTAAAGTATCATTGGAGTACCTTCATCCAAATGCCATCAATATATTTGAATGTGTCTAAAGATTTTCAGGGTTGTTGTTTCTGTCACAACAAAATTGTAACTGTAGGATTCGTTATATTTTTACAATAGGGATAGGTATACAGCTTGTTTAGATGAGGGTAAAATGGGTTACATCTCTTCAAAGCTAGTTTCTTATTGGTTAATTTTATGTGCTGTTATCTGGCTTTTTTCTCACCTTAATGTTTGAGAAGGGAGGAGTTGACCAGGCATTCTACATTGTGTAGTGCATTAGTGTGTCACTGCTGTTGAGTTTCCAATCTTGGAGTAGCCAGATGAACTGGGACAAGTGTGATCTTTGAGTTGTGAGCTTTTGATCATAACATTATGTGGATACTGTGCTGGAAAGATCTAACTTTAAGAGGCCACAAGCACAGAAGATTTAGCATGGGGTAAATATAGTGTTCTTTAGACTGGGGCAATTGCCTGGCTATAGTGTCACCATTGTCTGCATAGATTTCCTGCTCAGTATTGCTTGACATTTTAACTTTCAGATATAATATTATTAAGTATGAAACTTGACTCTTGTAATTAATGTCATTAGTTCATCAGTGCAATGTATTATATATTATTATATATTGCCAGACATTTAAGGTGTGAGGAAGACCAGGAGAGACATGGGGAAATAGAGTGGAGTGGAAGAGAACTGTAGGGTGATTGTGTGGAATGGTGTTTGTGTAGGAGGCATGTAAGTATAGGGATAAGTGGAGACACACTTTCTGTGGCCACCCCTTTGATGGGAGTTTCTGGATG